>JAKOGI010000149.1:875000-887500 GCA_029747015.1 Carnegiea gigantea
GCCCACAAAAGCCCGCACTTTTTTGCCCTTCAGTCTAAGGCTCAAGCCCGTCCTTCATGGAAAAAGATCATGGGAGAGAGTGAAAAGGGAGCACACACCATGATGATGCTAAATTGATAATTCTAGTTAGTTTACTTAGTACTTAATTAATGTTAATGATGTGAAATTATTGATGGAACTGATAATATTTTGTTTAATCCAGGAATTCTTTCTATCGGAGTTTGGAAATGATGTGGATCGAACTAATGCAGTGGAGCCGGCGAGATCAATGTTCGAAATAAAGGCCAAAATCCTGCGAGCGGTGGAGGCAGAGGGAATCCCCCACACTTATGTCTCATCCAACTGCTTTGGTGGCTACTTTCTTCCTTCTTTGGTTCAGCCTGGAGCCACCACTCCCCCTAGAGACAAAGTCATCATTTTCGGTGACGGAAATGCGAAAGATCAGCCGACTTTGACTAGTTAGCTTGTATCGGCAATTTATATCATACTCTTGAAGCATTTACTCCATAAATCACGTAATACTTTCTTTTCCATGGATATTTAACGTATAGGTAATATGCCTTTTTCTGTAACCCCTTTCATGGGCCCCCCATCCCTTCGGGGCGTATACGTATACTTTCTTTTGTTGTGTGTGTTTTAGTGTTTATCTGATCTGAGAAAGTATATCAGTAGATATTTTCAATAGTATGATTTAGAAATTGATCTCACATCACTTACAGAAGACTCAAAAATTTTGTAGCTACTACTTATTAGAGGGAGGGGGGCCTTGCGAGGCACACCATGTCCGTTCAAACTCAACTACTTAGGTGGTATAACCTTTTTAGCGAAGAAAGGTCGTTGGGTACCCAATCTGGCTTGGCCTTGGTCTCCTTTTCCCCTATCACCCTATGCGCTGGTCTAGTCCACTCCTTACCATATTGAGGTCCAGTTGCGACTAAGTTTGGTCCAAAGAAGAAACCAAAAATAATGAAGAGTAGTTGTAAATTAGAAAGGTATGGTGCCTGTGGGATAAAGGGGTGTGTGTGGTATATATATATATATATATATATATATGGGGTGTGGTATGTATATATATATATATATATATATATATATATATATATATATGTATGTGTATATATATATATATATATATATATATATATATATATATATATATATATATATATAATATATATTATATATATATATATATATAAGCGGGCCCAATCCATTAGGTTCCTATCTCAGGGGTATCAAGTGGATCTGAACGGATCAAGAAAAGACGAATGTCAAAGCCCAAACTATAGTCCAGGTCCACAAACCTCCCACACACAATTACACAAAGATAGAATTGTACCCCTAGGTTTGAACCCGGGTGGGGGAGGACTTGTGGAGTGTTGGCCACCTGGCCAACTTCTCTTCGACACACACACACATATATATATGTGTGTGTGTGTGTGTGTGTGTGTGTGTGTGTGTGTGTGTGTGTGTGTGTGTGTGTGTGTATATATATATATATATATTATATATATATATATATATATAATATATATATATATATATATATATATATATATATATATATATATATAATATATATATATATATATATATATATATATATATATATATATATATATATATATAATATATATATATATATATATATATATATATATATATATATATATATATATATGGCATGACATATTAATAAGGCAAGAGGTGCATTACGAATGGATTCCACTAAAATGCAACCACTACCAAATGTTTGGACATGACGAAGAGCACTGCAAGAAGAAGACTGTTATAAAACAAGTCTGGCGTCCGGTCCAAAAAACTGTAATAGAAGCTCCCATCCTTCAGCAGCAGGAACATACCACACCACCAACAGCCCCAAGGCTAGATACACAGGCAAAGCACGTTGAAAACATGGAAAGTGCAGAATATGCCCCAGTTATAACGCGCAAGGCTGCTCACTTAACCCAAAGAGGAAGTCCTACCACTCAATCAGACTCCATTAACCCATTCCAGGCACTTCAAGAGCTAAATGAAGAGGAACACGTGGAGATGCATTCAGATCAGGAATTGAAGGACTTTAACCCATGCTCAACATCGCAAGCTGGAACGTAAGGGGCCTGAACTGGCTAAACAAATAGGAAGATGTTAAAGCCTTCCTGTACAGTAACCAAATTAGCCTCATTGGACTACTCGAAACAAAAGTAAAGAAAGAGAAAGTTCAAAAAATTGGGTCTCATTTATTCCCAGGGTGGGAATGGCATCACAATTTCAATCAAAATGCCAGAGGACGCATTTGGGTTGCTTGGAAACCGCAAATCTACAAAATCAGAGTCTTAAAAACAACAGAGCAGCTTATTCATTGTGCTGGTATGAATATTAACACTCAAGAGTTATTCTTTATCACCTTTGTTTACGGATTCAACCCTGGCACAGGAACGTCTTGCATTATGGGAGGACCTAGAGGATATAGCGCATCATATGAACGAGGCATGGTGTGTCCTAGGGGATTTCAATGCTATTCTACACCCCCAAGATCGAATAGGCGGGACAGAAGTCAATGACTCAGAAATTAGAGAGTTTGCTGATTGTATGCTCAACTGCGAGCTCCAAGAAATGAGAAGCACAGGCGCTTACTACACTTGGACTAATAAAACAATCTGGACCAGAATTGATTGAGTTTTCCATAATTGTTACTGGTATAGCAATTTCAACTACACTCATGTGAGGTATATGGCCAGCAGTCTATTAGACCACTCCCCCATCCTCATCAACTTCCCAACAACCCATAAGCCCAAATCTAGGTTCCAGTTTTGTGAAATGTGGAGCAAGCACCCGGAATTTCATTCTATCATTCAGAAAGCTATCCCCCCTATTCATGGGCCCGCTTCGAAGCAACTGGAGTTGTTCCTCTCAAATCTGAGACCGCGGCTTAATCAGCTCAATAAGAATAGCTATGCTTAATCAGCTCAATAAGAATAGTTATGCTGACCTCCATGAACAAAAAGCGAAAGCCAAAAACACTCTTGAAGCAATATCGCAGAAAATGATAGAGGACCGGGGAAACTTTATCCTAAGCAAAAGGAAAAGGAGGCCAGAAGCCACTACATAAATATCCTATCCTCAGTCATGGATTTGCTAAGACAACAAAGTAAGATTGAATGGATCAAATACGGGGACGACTGTACAAGATTGTTCTTCGCAAAGGCCAAACAAAGGAAGCTAGCCACATATGTCTACGCGATCAACGACGAAGAGGGTCTGCAAGTGGAAGGTTTTGAAAATGTTGGAAAGGTGATGCTCAACTTTTACAATAAACTCCTAGGGAAATCATTTACTCCACGTACCAGAGTCGACCCGGAGATCGTCAAGACAGGCCCTATTCTCTCATTAGCACAGCAGCAAGTTTTGACGGAAGCCTTCTCGCCCTTGGATATACAGGAAGCAATCTTCTCTATCCCTAGCACTAAGTCCCCTGGCTCAGACGGATTCAATAGTGGCTTCTTCAAATCCTCGTGGAACACTTCAGGTCCCCTTGTAATAGCCGCAGTCCAGGAATTCTTCAAAACAGGAAATATGCCAAGGTACCTATCCAATACCAAGCTCATACTTATCCCCAAAACTGCTTCGCCCCAGACAGCAGCCGATTTCAGACCCATCTCATGCTGTAATGTGGTTTATAAGTGCATTTCCAAGCTCCTGTGCTCCCGCCTTAAAAACATCTTACCAGGAATTATCAGTCATAGTCAGAGTGCCTTCGTCAAGCAAAGAGAAATCCTTTACAATATCATGATCTACCAGAACATAGTGAGCGGATACCACCGGAAACATACCACCCCTAGATGCATCCTGAAAGTGGACCTCCATAAGACTTTTGATTCCATCCACTGGGATTTCCTAAAAGAGATGCTCATCGCACTGAAATTCCCAAAACGTTTCATCACATGGGTGCTATCTTGCATTACAAATGTGGACTTCTCCATTCATCTCAATGGTCAGATAAGCGGTGAATTCATGGGAGGACGAGGACTCAGGCAAGGTGACCCTCTATCGCCTTTACTTTTCACAATCTCAATGGAATATCTCTCCAGATTACTAAATGTGATATGTAGGAGAAGTGACTTCAAGTTTCATCCTAACTGCAAAACCCTGGAGCTCACTCACCTCATGTTTGCGGATGATCTTATCCTCTTCAGCAAAGCCGACCCCACCACATTAAAATATTTAAAAGAAGCTCTGGAAACTTTCCACATGTGCGCAGGTCTCAAAGCCAATGCTCATAAATCACATATCGTCTTCGGAGGATGTTCAGAGGAGCTACAAGCCCAATGTATAGATATCACCGGCCTACAGGAGGGAACCTTCCCCCTGAAATACCTGGGTGTCCTCATCTCAGCCAGCAGGTTGACAAAAACTGAATGCAGACCGCTGATAGAGAAGATTATGGAGAGAGTCCAACTCTGGACCACCAAAAGAATTTCGTTTGCTAGAAGAGCCCAACTTATTAACTCAGCGCTCTTTGGTATCGTCAGTTATTCGGCGTCTATCTTCCTACTTCTTGCGGAGGTTCTAGAAACAATTACCAAAATAAGCCGCAATTTTTTATGGGGAGGAACTGCAGATTACACCCGCACCCCGCATATTTCATGGAAAACCGTATGCTTACCAAAAAAGAATGGTGGACTGGATATTAAGGACCTCTTTGCTTGGAATAAAGCGAAAATTGCCAAGCTGATCTGGGTGCTAGCTGAAAAGAAAGACCTTTTATGGGTCAAATGGATTCATGGGAGATATTTAAAGCACAAGGATTGGTGGGACTACAACCCGCCGCAGGACTGCAGCTGGTATTGGAGAAAAATCTGTCACGTCAAAGATATTTTCGAAGAAGGTTATAGGCAACCCAGCTGGAGATGGAATAACATTAATCACTACACCCTCAAGGATGGTTATCATTGGCTCTTAGGGGACTCACCCCCTGTCTCATGGGCCCGAGCAGTATGGTCAAGGTCGCACGTGCCCAGACATGCTTTCATCTTGTGGGTTATGATGCACCAAAGAACTCCCACCAAAAAACGTCTTACCAAGTTCAATACCAGTCAGGACACTATTTGTAACCAATGTAATCTTTCTGAAGAGGATGAGGAACACATCTTCTTCCAATGTGGGTACGCTAAAGAGGTATGGAGTCACATCCATAATTGGTGGCCACGTAATAACTACACAATTGACGCCATTCTTAAGACCAAGGGGCCAATCGCAAAGAAAAAAATTACCTATGCCATCTTCTCGGCCACTATTTATTTGATCTGGCAGGCGCGTAACCAACGCATTTTTCAAGGTCAGTCTTTAGACGCGGCAGAAACAGCGAAACAAGCCAAAGAGCAGATTCGCCACAGAATTTTATTCCTCAACTTGCAAAATGGAAAATTCTCCTTGTATCTGGACAAACTCCTAGCTTGATGGGCAAGTAGCCATTGGATAGGCACTTGGCATTGTATGTCTTAGGGTTGTATTACTTATTGTTATCATCAGTATATTCATTCTTTCTACCTATATATATATATATATATATATATATATATATATATATATATATATATTATATATATATATATATATATATAGCTTGATGATTGATCTATCTAAATTCCATTTCTAGCTGTTTTTAACAAGGAAGAAGACATAGCTATCTACACCATTAAAGCGCTGGATGATCCAAGGACCCTTAACAAGATCGTCTACATCAGGCTTCCTGGCAATACTTACACTTTCAATGAGCTTGTTGCCTTTTGGGAGAAAAAGATTGGGAAAACCCTTGAGAAAATCTATGTCCCTGAGGAGCAAATCCTCAAGCAGATCTAGATGTTCTCTGATTTATTCACATTTTAAGTTCCATTACTATTGGTTTTTAAATCTCAAACGAAACAAAATAATAATACATGAATAGAATGCCCTTTGAGGTCTGTTCATTTCGCTGGTAACATATCGCTCATTGCCCTTTATTGTTGTTGTCATATTTGTTTGTAGAATCTGGATCACCAGTGAATGTATCTTTGGCAATAAAATATGCAATTTTTGTGAAGGGAGATCAAACCAGCTTCGAAATCGATCCATCCTTTGGAGTGGAGGCTTCAGAGCTTTATCCTCATGTTAAATACACTACGGTGGATGAATACCTTAACCAGTTTGTGTAGATGTAGTCGCTTGAAAACTCAAGTTTTATTGCTATACATTCAATATAGCTCGTGTTGGTCATTCCCAATTTACCATAAGAATAAAATTTGTTGTATGTTACTGAGCTTATATTGTGTGTTGTACTTGTACGTGTACGTGTTCAGTGTTTGTTGATATAAAAGCTTCCTCTAATGTATAGAATGCATCTCGAAAAGGTCGATAATAACTCTTCCTTCACCTAATCTTCTTTTCACCCATGTGCCTACTTGTCTTTCACACGTTCCAACTTCATACATTTCTCTAGCCCCACATTATTTGGCCTCTTTACCCATATGTCTTTTTTCCCGAGAAATGAGCAATCCTCCCCTCAACAATGACAACATTGACTCTTAGTTGAGCTTCCGTTTTTGCTGAGTTTGGATGGAGACAATCTTACCTCCACAAACAGTAGTAGAAGTGGAGCTCTTCAAAAAATGAAAAGTCAAAAACAAGATAAAAGAGCCAAAAATTTGCACTCCCAGCGCAAAATGACGAATAATATAGCTGATAAACAGGCAACATAACACTTATATATAATATTGTAGATGTCCGATGACTTGCTATTATATTTTTGGCCTTGGATCTTTTATTTTACCAAAGTCGAGTTACTATTGATCCAATAAATAGTAGAGTTTTTGCATCACATATTTTCTTCATTCATAAAACTCAAACCCTTGACCTTAAACAAGTGTTGAACTACTTCATCCACCTTGTGTTGGCTGATGACTTGCTATTATATCACCTAACGCCATTTCAAGCATTCGCCATCCATCTATTTAAGCCTCGAGTGATGCACTGCATTCTTGTGTCACCCTAGCAAGTGAAACTTTCTACAATAATTTTCTGGCCGGAACATTCAGTTATGGCGGAGAAAAGCAAGATTCTGGTGATCGGAGGGACTGGTTACATCGGAAAATTCATCGTCGAGGCCAGCGCTAAGGCCGGTCATCCAACTTTCGCTCTAATTCGCGAAACAACCACCTCTTCCAAGCCCGATCTCATCAACAAATTCAAAAATCTCGGCGTTAATCTTCTCAATGTAGGCTACATTTTTCGAAATCTGTTTAGATTTTGCGTTGATGTCGCTAAATTTTGAGATTTATGCTAAAATTTTGATCTGTTTTGACCTCTGTCTTTGGATTTAGGGCGATCTGCATGATCATGGAAGCTTGGTGAAGGCGATTAAGCAAGCAGATGTGGTGATTTCAAACGTAGGCCATGCATTGTTAGGCGATCAAGTTAAAATTATCGCCGCTATCAAGGAAGCTGGTAATGTTAAGGTATGCCAATTCTTTGTATTCAATTTTAAGCTTAGTATTAGATAAGATGTAGAAATTTTTTCATGAGAGCAAAATGCAGTTTCAGTTATTTGTGTTAGGATTTTAGGTGTGTTAAATTGTATTGCAGTAATCAAATTTTCAAGCTTTGATGTTCTCGGGAGAATGCAGTTTTCAGAGGTCTCTTTCATTGCGTGTTTATCCTGTTGGACATTCATGGATCATGGTTTTGCATGTATGAATTAATGTGTGTTTTATTTACTTATGAATTAGCACATTTTACAAGCTTTGTTCTGCTGTTTCCTCTTCTATGTGCATTGAGAAACTGCTCGCTGTGTGCCTTTTTCCATGAGTAATTAGCAATTTCTAACGGCAATTTTTAACTAGAATTACTTAGCCTGCTTTGGTTAAAATGGGGTGTAAATCAGCAGTAGTTTCAGTATAAGGATTTCGTAGCGTATTTTAGTTAACTGGGATGTAAACGAGCAGTTGTTTTTTCGAGTGTCAAGACACTTTGATCAAGCGTGCTTAACTTGAAGTTACTATGATGTCATGTAGCGATTCTTCCCATCGGAGTTTGGGAACGATGTGGACCGTACACATGCTGTGGAGCCTGCAAAAACGGCATATGCAACCAAGGCAAGAATTCGTCGAACTGTGGAGGCTGAGGGGATTCCTCATACATATGTGTCCTGCAACTTCTTTGCTGGCTACTTTCTTCCTGGTTTGGCTCAGCCTGGAGCCAAGTCTCCACCAAGAGACAAAGTTGTCATATTAGGGGATGGAACTGCAAAAGGTCAGGCCGCCTCAATCCCTGTTTATGATACCTTGCTAATCTTCTCGGTTTTTGTGTTCTTGGTCTCTTTGAATCCTGTTCATCTTCCGTAGCCCCTGGCCAGATTTGAAAGATGTTATGTTTCTTTCAACTGAGGTGCAGAATCTGTTTGTGTGGTTACATGATGTTATGATTTCTGTTCCTAGGATGTCTTAGTCTCACTCATTTGTTTTGGCTAATCAAACTAGTTCCTATCCTAATCTGAGTGGCATCTGTTACCTGTTGCTCAATTAATTTCTAAGTGCCATAGCTCATTAAAAACTTCGGTCATTCTTAGATGAGACGGTCTCATGATGAAGTCGGCCTCTTTTATGAGGTTGCTTTTATGGCCTAATGACTTTTTCTTCACATCCATTAGTTTTTCTTTCTTTCTTTCTATCGTTTTTTTTTTTTTTTAAAGTGAGAGCATCTCACACAAGATAAACTCAAACCTTTTGTCTTAAGCTCAAATACTTTCTTGGTCACTGTATATGCAATTGTTTTTAGCTGTTTTGGTAATAATCAAGAGGGCGCAAAAGATTTGTGCTGGTTGCATACTATAAGTCATTGGCTGGGATTCAGGTATGCCTGTGAATATATGTGATGCTGAATATATGAATTCTGACAAGTTTGATCTTGTTGCAGCGGTTTTCAACAGGGAAGACGACATTGCCGCTTACACCATAAAAGCAGTGGATGATCCCAGGACGCTGAACAAGATCCTCTACGTCAGACCCCGAAATAACACATACTCCTTCAATGAGCTCGTCGCGTTGTGGGAGAAAAAGATCGGCAAAACCCTTGAGAAAGAATACATCCCTGAAGAGCAAATACTGAAGAACATTCAAGGTACCTGACCTAATATCCTTTTTAGTCGCTCATTCAATTCAGATTAAGGCCTTTCCTGTCTTTCTAGCTTAAAGTCTTGCCCCGTGTTTTTGAAGGGGTAACTAGTTGGTTAAGTGGATTGAATGCCCTCTATTATCGCCTGCTTGGTTACTTGGGTTTTGATTACTTCAGCTTACGCAATGGTCAGACTAGATTGCTAACTCCTAGTACGTACTGTTGTAACTGGTTCGTATTCACTCTTCACAAGCAAGACCAACACTGTTCAGGCTAAGTTGTGCAGTTAAAGTTGCCAATGGGTTATCAAATAAGAGTGCAGCCATCGATCGATCTCAGGTTTTGGTCTTTCACACCATGGTGGATATGGGTCTTAAGGGTCATATACTTCATTGCCATCTCCCCCCACCCCCCAATTCCCGGGTTCTCAACCCGTTAAGGTTGCCAATAGGTTATCTAATAACTTTCTGTTCGTGTGACTGCAGAAGCTGCACCTCCAACCAATGTTGTGATGTCTATTGGGCACTCTGTTTTTGTTAAAGGGGATCAGACGAACTTCGACATTGAGCCGTACTTTGGAGTGGAGGCTTCGGAACTCTATCCGGATGTCAAGTACACCACTGTTGATGAATACCTTAATCAGTTTGTGTTGGAATTCATATCCAACAGGGCATAAATGAAAACTGAAGGCGAAGGTGAAGCCAGGAAATAAAATATATTCTGGAGTGTCAGAATGCACTCTGCTATAGACACACTGGTTACGCCTCTTCTGATATGATATCATATTTCATGTAAGGTAGGTCGGTTAATTAAAGCCGGTAATGGCAACTTTATTGCTTCTATGTAATATCAAAATGCTGCAAGAGATTACGATGTCGAGGCGATGGCTTCGTCCATTTCATCCCAAGGAAAACTTGCATGTCAGAAGATTTTTGCATCTAGAACCCCCCAAATGGAAAACGCTAATATCTAGCATGACTTCAATAGCAGCATTTTCTTATGCATCCATCGATAGAGAGGTCACATGATCGTTTTTGTTATCAAGGGCGCACCGATCGACGAGTCCAACACACCACAATGTTTCTCAGCACAACAGTAAGAACCCAGCAACGTAGAGGTTGTTCTTCAAACTTCTTCCTTGGGATAACAAACCTCATATCGTATACGAATCCATTTTTAAATTAGATAAAGTAGATTTGTGTAGGATGTACGTGCAAAAGAATTTTAAAAAAAAAATAAATCAGTAGTAGAGATTCACCTTCCCTATCAGTTGAGCTTGCACAGTCTATACAACATGAGTACAACATCGCCCCGTGAAGGAAACAAAAGGGCAAGCTTAACACTAAAGCAGCAAGAAATTCCCCGGAAAAACTAGGAGCCATTGAATGCCAAATAGCACCCCTTTTTGGAACCAAGAACACTGTATATGTATGTACTCCCCCCCCCCCCAAAAAAAAAGAAAAAAAGAAGCATATAGACATCTTATGGAATATCGATCTTCGGCGACAAATGATGTTATCCTCGCTGTTGTCCTACTCTTAACTTTCAAGGGAATGTCTGAATATCTTGTTTTTCCAATCAGAAGAAAGAAACACTTAAAACATACTTTCAAGCAGCACCGTTGGCGCTGGCACTAGCAGCAGCAGGTTTCTTCCCTCCATATTTCTGCATGCGAAAATATTTTACCTGGTAAGAAGAAAAATTAAAGGAAGCTTCATGAAAGGAATCCAACAAATCATAAACGTAACAAATAGAGTAGAAAAAGTTGGAGATATAGGGCAAGACCTACCTGTTTTCCGATGTTGAGAGGGACGTATCTATACTTGATCGTGTGGGCGATTTGGCGCTTCATTGTGAGTATGAAGAGAACGATCCAGTAACAGAGCAATATAGGCCAAAACACAGGTACATCGAACGCTGGAAAGAAAGTCATTTTAAATGCTATGCAAAACGCCTTTGTAATTGAATACCTGGGAAATGTAAAAAAGAGGAATCACTCAGAAAAACAAAGACATTAATTTAGTAATGTTGTAAATTGGCACCAATTACAGAATTTGATTAATTAGGCTACTAGAACAAGCTTCATTCATCTTGCACTCCAAACAATAATGAACTTGTTCAAGTATTTCGCGCAAAGTCAAACGTGAGCAGATACAGGAGAAGGAAATCATCTAGACCTCAGACTTAGAGCCCACCGGATGAAGAGCTGTCAGTAGGATTATGAGAAAGGATGGATGGTCCTGCAAACCGAGTCCCCCCCGCAATGCCCTTGGTCCCTCAAATTAAAAATTCCGGTGAAACAATGCCACTCTTAGCAGCTACCAAGACCATATCCAAATCATAGTACATATACATCCGATGATATACGGGCAACTGAAAACACTGTGCAACATAAGTACTAGGATCAGCAAAGGAGTTTGTCTTCCCCAAGTTCTAGCTGGTACAAATACACCCAAAGGTACACCTAAATCACTTAACCAACTGCTCTGAAATCACTTATCCTATCATTTCGAGTATTCAAGGTTTAATTCCAATGGAGAACAACACTATTTCAAATACAAACACTTGATAAACTTTCACAAATTTATACATAAGAAAAGAAGCAATGTAATGGCCCTTGGTTCCTTAACAGGTAGAGGTACTTCAAGGAAGCTAGCAAGAGCCAGGAACATCTACCATCAAACAAAGCCAACAAAATCCAAAACCCACTAAATTAGTTGTTTGACATAATCAAAAAGTAAATTTAGATATTTGATAGAACAGCTTTTTGGAAGAATTTTTTGGATCCAAATAAGTTAATCTGAAAAGCTAATTTATGAGCTTTTTGCAATAGCTTTTTTGAGAATTAATTTGTTCTATAACTTTAACAAAAATAGTTAATTTCACCAAATAAATTTTCTACAAACAGCTAATATAAATAGCTAATTCAAACAGTTAGCAACTAATAACTCATATAAACAGCTAACAACTAATAGCTTATATAAACAGCTGACAACTAATAGTTAATACAAACAGATAATAATTGTTTGCCTGGCAATAATGCATCGCCTCGCATAAATTTTGCATACAAAGTGACAAATCTGCCCGTCTATAAAATGTGAGAGGAGAAGAGAAGAAAAATGAGAGGACGTAGGACGTGCTAGTTGTCAAAGTACTAGCAACAGCACGAAAGAGCGCAGTTATCATTGTACATCGATTAAAGGGCTAAAATCGTAATTCTGTGTAACTGGCCCACTTTTAAAGTACCCAGCCTAGAACCATCCGTTACACTTGAATTAAAACCTCATCTTTGTCACGTAATTTCTACAACGTTCACTTGTTCACATTCTCCTCAATTGCGAGTGTTCTGCTTC
>JAKOGI010000149.1:892500-1048744 GCA_029747015.1 Carnegiea gigantea
CAAACTTCTTCCTTGGGACAACAAATCTCATATCGTACACGAATCCATTTTTAAATTAGATAAAGTAGATTTGTGTAGGATGTACTTACAAAAGAATTTTAAAAAAAAAATAAATCAGTTGTAGAGATTCACCTCCCCTATCAGTCGAGCTTGCATAGTCTATACAACATGAGTACAACATCGCCCCGTGAAGGAAACAAAAGGGCAAGCTTAACACTAAAGCAGCAAGAAATTCCCCGGAAAAACTGGGAGCCATTGAATGCCAAATAGCATCCCTTTTTGGAACCAAGAACACTGTATATGTATGTACTTCCCAAAAAAAAAGAAAAAGAAAAAAAGAAGCATATAGGAATCTTATGGAATATCGATCTTCGAAATGATGTTATCCTAGCTGTTGTCCTACTCTTAACTTTCAAGGGAATGTCTGAATATCTTGTTTTTCCACTCAGAAGAAAGAAACACTTCAAACATACTTTCAGTCAGCACCGTTGCCGCTGGTACTAGCAGCAGCGGGTTTCTTCCCTCCATATTTCTGCGTGCGAAAATATTTTACCCGGTAAGAAGAAAAATTAAAGGAAGCTTCATGAAAGGAATCCAACAAAACATAAACGTAACAAATAGAGCAGAAAAAGGTGGAGATATACAGCAAGACCTACCTGTTTTCCGATGTTGAGAGGGACGTATTTATACTTGATCATGTGGGCGATTTGGCGCTTCATTGTTAGTATGAAGAGAACGATCCAGTAACAGAGCAATATAGGCCAAAACACAGGTACATCGAACGCTGGAAAGAAAGTCATTTTAAATGCTATGCAAAACGCCTTTGTAATTGAGTGCCTGGGAAATGTAAAAAAGAGGAATCACTATGAAAAACAAAGACATTAACTTAGTAATGTTGTAAATTGGCACCAACTACAGAATTTCATTAATTAGGTTAATAGAACAAGCTTCATTCATCTTGCACTCCAAAAGATAATGAACTTCCTCAAGTATTTCGTGCAAAGTCAAACGTGAGTAGATACAGGAGAAGGAAATCATCTAGACCTCAGAAGCCCACCGGATGAAGAGTTGTCTGTAGGATTATGAGAAAAGATGGATCTTAGTTCGATTGCTTGTCTATTAATTTTTGTCACAGCAGTACAGGAAATGATGAGAAGAGCAGGGAATATCCTTCACTGAAGGAGCCTTTCTGTTCTTTAGGAATCTGAGGGAATCGTTACTTCATGGAAAAAAATTCCCATTCACTCTAATATCAGCTAAGAAAAGGCACAGTTATGAATCTACGTGCCATATAAGACTATATATCAGACAGTTTTTGGTCTAGTAAAGAATCATCCCCTCATAAATGAGGGTCTAAACAATGGTGGCACATGAACTCTGAACTAACACCCCCCCCCCCCCCGGGGGGCAATATTAAGAAGGAAAAAATAGCGTTGGGACTTTTTCCTTCCCATTCAAATAAATACCTTGGAAAGAACAGATGACACTACAGAAAGCCAACTTACTCTGACCAGTAACTCATCTTTCCTCTAGTCAATTAGAATATTTCGTCAACAGCAACCCCGATGCCAACTTCAAGCAAGTTCCAAGAGAACCTTAGATTATAACGGACAGAATCTCAACAGATCAAATCAATTGCCAACAAAGTACATTCATAATTCTTGCACCATAATTCCAAAAGGCAAAAAGCATCTCTTATTATAGATCATAGCGCACAAGACCACAATCCATCCAAATTCAAGAAGAACAATGCCCTTGGTCCCTCAAATTAAAAATTCCGGTAAAACAATGCCAGGCCTAGCAGCTACCAAGACCATATCCAAATCATAGTACATATACATCCGATGATATGCAGGCAACTGAAAACACTGTGCAACATAAGTACTAGGATCAGGAAAGCGGTTTGTCTTCCCCAAGTTCTAGCTGGTACAAGTACACCCAAAGGTACACCTAAATCATTTAACCATCTGCTCTGAAATCACTTATCCTATCATTTCGAGTATTCAAGGTTTAATTCCAATGGAGAACAACACTATTTCAAATACAAACACTTGATAAACTTTCACAAATTTATACATAAGAAAAGAAGCAATGTAATGGCCCTTGGTTCCTTAACAGGTAGAGGTACTTCAAGGAAGCTAGCAAAAGCCAGGAACATCTACCATCAAACAAAGCCAACAAAATCCAAAACACACTTAATTCTCATGCTAACTGCCTAAATAAAATTCAGAGCAGGCTGAGCTCAGCTAATTGGTTACCTCTGCTTTCTCAGCAGAAGATTAATGTCTAAGAAGAAACCTAGCTAACTAAATGCATATATGATAATCATCTGACAAGGCACATAATCCTTCACATAACAGTACGCTACTGAAACAAGCATAGTGTCAAAACCAAGATTACAAACCAGAACTAGAGTCACCAATGCCAAGTAATAAGGACAACTAGCATTGTACCACCCAATTTGTGAACTGAAGTCCACCCATTTTATCAACATTATCCTCAAGGTGTAATCTACTCTCTCATATGAATGTAGCAGAAAACAGAATGTGTCACCTAATACTGCTATAAAAATTCCATTCCTCTGACTTGCAATAAATGAAAAGAAAGTAACTAGCAAATCGGCTTCTGTGTGACTCCCAGGAAAAGCGAAACAATGCAAAACTACCATAATTAAGATTTTTGTTCTCCTTTTCCTCAATAACCGCCTCTGTTCGACTTATAGTCATTCATATCACAACCAATCGCTTAAAGCTAGGTAGACAAGTTCATCAACTCAATTCAACTTAGATGTCAACGCACGCAACACTCTCATTGATGATCCTCAGGTGTTTCACAGCATTTACCGAACCCAAATCAAATCACAAAGAGACAGCACTACCAATTCAGAACAAGCTATACAAACACCAAGAGAATTGCAGAACAGTGGGATGTAAATAAAAATCCAACTAAACCAACTAAATCAGCTGCCCAAGCAAAAAGATCAAAGATTGAGCAAGTGAAAGCCAATTTACCAGAACTTGAACTCAGGAAGCCTGCGAATGAAGGGCTTGAACTCATCAGAACCCTTAGTAGGTAACATGGGGCCATCATCAGAAGGCTCAAGCTCAGGATCAACCAAAGGTGATAAGAACCCAATCAAGAGATTCAAGATGTAGATCCCAAGAGCATATGTGATGATGTAAAACCCTTGAATATAGTACACCCTCAGCCCATAAATCACTGCAAGAACAAAGGTTCCAACCCACCTAGGAACTGTATGTGGGGTGGTTCTATCCAAGTAGTACTGGTAGATTCTCCATGCTTCTATAAGTTTCTGATTGACCGGAGAATCCGATGACCCACTTGACCCCTCCATTCAGAAACCCTAAATTTTATTTATTAGTACTATCAGCTTGCTCCCCCTTGCTCCACAGATCTGCCCACAATAGACAACGAAAGCAATATGAGAAAATTTTCAAATTGCAGCATTCAAGATGGGATTTTGTGATTAGGGTCTCTCGATTACAGGGAAATTGAAATTGGGCGTTATCATAAGAACAAGATTGGTGGGTTATTGTGAAATTTTGAAGGTACGTGAGATGGTATTAAGCATAGGACAGAAAAATGAAGACAGCTTGAATTAGGGTTGATTGATTAGATTTGGATTACCTTGTGAAGAATAAGAGTAGAGCTTGAAGGAGCTCTGAAAATGGCGTGTGAAGATAAGTTAAACTGAGGGATGTCGAATCCGAACCCGACCCCGACCCCGACGCCAACGGTAGGTTCTCTCTGGGTTGAAAGGTCGCTGATTTCATAGAGAGATCTGAGGGTCCTTTCTTTCTCCCCTCCTTCCTTCTTCCTCCCTTCCTCCCTTTTAAAGACAAGTCAGAGTTCTTAACATTTACCCCTTTTCACCAATCTTAAATTAATTTTTTCAAATTCTCAAATTTTTGGGGGTAATTCTCACTCCTTTTACAATAAAAAATAGTATATCTAAGTTTTTCAATAATGATCAATATAGATTATTGCAAATAGTAAACTTCAAAATTATATGAGGAAAAAAATATATTGTAGGCATCAAGATTGTTCGTTAATCCCCATCAGGTAAAGACTGTCTTTCATATTTCTTCTCTCCCATTTGCAGCTTGAATGACATTTACAGCAGAGTAAATCAACAACTCTTTGTTTTCTTGGATAGGTAAATTTTCAGGTGTACATACAATTTAGAAAGAATCGAATCATGGTGTTCCTTTTGAAAACCATTCATTCTGCCACTGAACTGCCCCAAAAGGAGCTAGATGTTTTGTTGAAACTAACACTTTTTTTTTGTTCATCACCAAGTGAAAGCAGTGAACAGTTCTTGCATAGGGTCCAATCAAAACAACCTCTATAATTCAAGGCTAAAGGCAGATATGTTTAACCCCCTTCATGTCCTTAGTAGATAGAACTCTCGAAATATGGATTTCGATTTGACTCCCATTACAGATTTCCTTCAACTGATCATCAGAAAAACAGTGAGCTAAAGAAGGTCAATAAACAAATGAGCATTGAGCAATTGTTCAACATCCCAACAGGTAAAACTTTTATTGATGTATGAACAAAGTGTTTGGTACATGATATCTCTCTGCACTGACTGATATTATTACCCCTTAACTCCAGTACTCTACACTCTTTAATACAGAAAAATATTGTTTATATGTATTAGTATTCGAGTTTAAACTAGCAAACTTCTCCTTGTACTTTATTTTTTTCTCCTCCATCTCTCTCTTTCTGTACAAGGAAACCAAGCTGATGTGGTTTTACATGTATCATATGCAATACTTCATGGCAAACTTGTTTCTTCTCGTCAACTTTCTATACATTGTACTAGGCATCGTCGATATGATTCTTCTCAGATCAGATTCTTTCTTTTCTGCTCCATTTCTCAATCTTGATGTGTCTATGCTTAAGTTGATGACAATTAAAAGGTCGAAGATGACTATATGACTGTGCCATCTTCTATGGTTGCCTTCTCTCCTATGATGACAATCCCTGATCGAATGTAGAATCCTTGCTCTGGTCGATCAGCTTCTTGGACACCCTGAAGTAGAACAAAGACACGAGTTCATTACGTGCTTTAGCAAAATAAGGTCATCCAAAAAACTGAATGGGTGAAAGAGTAAGAAGGGGAAACTGTCAGTTACTTACATCTTTGTTGGTGATGATCACATCTTTACCTATCTTTGCATTCTTATCAATGATAGCATTCCTGCAAAAGGAGTCAGTTGCTTATATGGTTAAGAATACCCATGATACAGAAGTTTCAATTTCAAGATCTTAACATTGCGCATAGGTTATCCATTTTACGATGGATCTGTGGTGTAGTACTGTAGTACATTAGTACCTTATTTTTGTGTTCCTCCCAATCCCAATTGGCACCTTCCCTTCTGCTAAAAGGGATGCAATCTCAGATTCAGTCTGGTAGGAGTCTGCCCCCATCATCAAGGTGTCCTGGCAGAGTGAAAGAAGTCATTGTTCAGAAAGTATGCATAGTATATAAACCCAACAAAAGCTTCCTTGACAATTCAGGATTCAACATTCAGAAAGTGACCGAATTCATATAAATCTACCTTAAGCTCAACACCAGAGTCCAAACGTGATCGTTCGCCCACAATAGAGTGCACAACTGTACATTCTCGTAAGAAACATCCATGTGAGATGATGGCATCCTTGATCTATACAACCCAGACAAATATGGTACGTTGCTGTTAGTCCAACTAAAGATGAAGCAAAATTAAAGCTCAAGCAAAAAGCCAAACATACCCGACAGTTGTCCATTTTTGTAGGCGGAAGGAATCGGGGAGAAGTATAGATAGGTGTTTTGGGATCATAAAATTCAAATTTGGGAAACTGCATCCACAAGGAGAAAACAAATACCAGCATTATTGTCAAACTTAAACAAAATATTAAGGTGCATAATGTCAGTCAGTGAGATCCGGGAGAGTTCTAAGTATGGTTGAATAAATGTTCAAATGCAAAGTTAAAGCACTCCTATTGCTTAGAGTCAAGTGACGACAAGGTAATCCAGGCATTTACATAAAATGATCTGCTAAGAACCTTTAAAATAAAAATTCTTTGCTGAAAAAGCTAACCTCTTCGGTCAGGGACAAATTAGCTTCATAGAAACTTTTCAAGGTTCCAATATCTTCCCAATAATCCCGGAACAAGTATGCCTGTAAAGCAAGAAAAAATTAGTGATTCCATGACACAGAAAGAATACAGGTCTGAAATGTCAAATAGGACCTCACAAGTATGAATTCAGAGAAGAAAAACAATACACCAGAAAGATAAGTGACAAAAAAACATACCTGAATGTTTTGCTCTTTCACCGCGGAAGGGAGTATTTCAGATCCAAAGTCATTGGCTGTGGCATATGTTTTTGTAAGCAGTTCAAGCAAAACATCTCTTTTGAACACATAAATTCCCATGGATGCAATGTACGGATTTTTCAATGCATCTTCTGGAGACAACCCCAGAACATGGGTATCAAATCGCTGCAGGAAACCAGAAATCGACATGACTTATTACGTATGCTACTTCTCAGCTCAGTTATGTAGATAAAGTGGAAAATACATTATAACAGCATATAGAGATTATTAAGTACACAACTTGTCAGCCCTCTTGGGGGCTAGCCTAGTGGTAGGGTGCTTGGTTTTCAACCAAGGTTAAATTCTGGCTAGGTTTTATGCATGTGTAAATTTACCCATCCAAAAAGTATACAACTTGTCAGCTCAGGTTTTGTGGTTAAACAGCTGGTAAAAGTACACTTTAAGGTCGAGCCGTGAAGCCTAAAGTATTGACCAAAGGCTGATGACATTCTATTTCATCTGTGTTTTTTTCCTTTTTTTTCTTTTTTTTTTGGAGGGAGGGGGGGGACGCATGTACGATGTTTAGACAAGCCACATGACTTCTGTGTATTCCAAATCTGGACTTCCATGTATTCCAAATCTGGCTCAGAACAATGTTCAATCTTAGGCTGTGAAACCTTGAATAAGTAGCCCAATCCTTTCTTTTGGTTTTGGGTTTCCAGGTTCATCCATATTTACTAACACTGTTCTCCATCTAACGAGGGGGGGGGTTAAGGGCATCCAAACTAAACATGATAGAAAGAAGTCTCACCATGGCTTCCAAGTCAGGCCCTCTTGGTTTCTCTGAAAATTGCACCACTCGGCCATTACTGTCTATCTTCACCAATCCAAAGTCCGATGCACGGCTGAAAGAAAGCATGAATTTGAGAAAAATATATAAGTAACAACCTACGAGCGGAGGGGGGGGCCTTAGGAAGAATTAAGGCAAATCAAATTTCAATTTATATTGTACTTTTGTCCTCCACATATTGGAGATGGGAGACATACGCAATCATAAAGACATCTATCATAAAAACATCTGAAGCACAAAAGTTTAAAAATAAAACAGGAGATTGCAAAAATAGAAGTGTCGGCATACCTCTCCGCCACAGGAACACATGAAACTGTGATATCTGAGTTTCTGTCTAGGTGATTCTGCGGGAACATAAACAAACCAAGTTAAGGTAAGTTCAGAGCGAGCGCCTTATGTCCAATTTGAAAGGAAGCAAGTGGGTACCTGAACCAGATCCATGTAGTCCATTCTGTAAAGCTGATCCCCTGACAATATCAGAATATTTTCAACGGCCTTATTCCTCGGAATGGGATCCTGTGCATATGTCAGAAGTGTCAACAACGTTCAGTTTCCCTTAGTCCGCTAGATGCAATTCTATCAGTTGCCAAAGTAAAACTATTCCATGAACAAGAGGAAAGTGCTTAGTATACCTCAAACCACCACAAAAAGTGTCTGACAGCATCAGCAGTTCCCTGGAACCACTTCTGTCCTGCTTCCCCTGGTCTTTGCATAGCTGCCAGTACCTGTTGTCCAAGGATAACACAGCCATATCATCAATACGCCATGGTATGCATATGCATAGGGTCATAAGGAATTCGTGAACTTTGCAACTATTCGCTCTTACATGTATCTATTGAAAAAGAACCCACATCATGGATCATGTCGGCTACATATTATCGTGACCACTATACTAGATGATTACCTCAACAAACCCATCGCCGAATTTGTTACCATTTCCATGATAAGTGCGGTACATGTGACGGTTAAGGGAGGCAGAATTGTATTGTGTCAATATGCATATCTTATTTATTCCACTGTTGATGCAGTTGCTCATCGGAATATCAACAAGCCTGTAGCATCCTCCAACGGGAACCTGTATCATCATAATTGACGAAGTAAAGGTTTTGCTGTAAAGTGATCAACTGACTGATGATCTTACGCCGTTGAGATCCCTATGAAACTCTACAAACACAGCTACAAAAGACAAATTACCTTGCCTTGGGCCTTCATCTAACACCCTCATTGGTCACACAATAATCCACTTTGGACACTTCGAACTAAGTCAAAAGTCCACAAATTTACTTGGGAATAACCAAATCTGGTGCTTGGGTCTATATTTGTATTGAATGATTGCTCTTAGTTTAGATATCCCATCCAACCCCCCCCCCAACCAAAAAAAAAAGTAAGAGAGAGATAGAGAGAAAAAAAGAAGTTGACTACAATGATTTTGATACCAGCTCCAATATGCCTACTTATAATCTCTTTTGAGAACCACTAACCCTCAAAAGAGAAACAAAACAGACAGGTTTGCCACCTCAATAATTTTGATACCAATCCAATACCTATAAGTCTCTAAGTCCTCATAGTTGTTTAGCAACACTAATTCTCAAACAAGACAGTTCCACATAGGATAAGCTTCTAATAGAGCCCCATAACGTTTTTTCTGATGTCTTACTATAAGACAGTCTCACTGAAGACAAGCTCATATAGAATTGCAAGTTGGGAATATATGTTTTACCACAACCTACTTTGCCTTGAAATCCAGAAGATTATTACTTACAGCAGGTGTTGCTGTTCTGCTGGTAAGAGGAAAGAGTTGAGTTCCTGTCCCTCCTCCCAATATAACTGCTGCCACATTTTTACTGTCAGCCCTTTTCCTTTCATAGAATGGTGCCTCTTTTATCTGTGATCAAAGTCAGACCAAATAAGGACACAGAACACCCAAGCAAAAAAAAAAAAAAAAAAAAAAAAAAAATCTCTGAAGTTTTCATACACTAATTATTCTGTAACAAAGTACATCAGAAATTTGAGATTCAAAGAGACAAGTTCTAGAAACGGATCACACAATAACCCATTGAAGCATCAGTTAAATCAGATTTTACAAACAATTAACAATTAAAGAAGCAATATATATACAGTGAAGTGCACTTACCAGTGTCTCAGTGGAATTGTCTGATGTCAAGATAGAGAAAGCAACACCGGGCTTGAACTTCCGGGCTCTTTGATCACTGTTTTGGCTCATTCGTCCCATATTAACCAACACATTGCAGTTGAAATTCCCTCTAATTCTCTTTCCACAGAATCCACTTTCCCCATCTCTAAATCCACTTTTCCCAGCTCTCCCCAGATGGGTATTTGTTCCAATTGTTGCACAACAAGATTCCATCTCACATAGAGCAAAATCAAACCCTTTTCCCTCTTTATACCACAGACCCACAAATCAAATCTCTAAGTACGTATAATAAAGTGAAGATGATGTAAGAATCCCACTGTATCAAATAGCCGATATACAGTAGCAACTCCTATCTGGGCAACCAAGTCAAGTTATTAGATCACAGAATGATAGTTTATGAATTCAGAAAAGAGATGAAGGGATTTTAGAGAGAGAAAGAGTGAAAACCTTCCAATGTGAGAAGCCCAGAAGCAGAAGAGGGACACCCAGAAGCCAAAATGAGAAATTGAAGGAAAAGTAGCAAGTTTTAGGAGGATCTATGATTAGAGATCAAAGGGAGAAGGCATAAATACTTGAATGAAGGAGGGAAAAAATGTGGGGTTTTATTGGCCTGTGAGCCCCCCTTCTCTTTCTGACAGGAGAAGGGCAAATGACTCTGATAATTGGGATCCTAATATCCTATTGCCTTGGAAAATGAAGATATTGAATTGAAATTGATGGTGACATATGGTTGCTTCTTGAGTTTGATTCTCTGTGTCAATTCATATCTCTATTTTTCTTGGTGTGATTGAAGAAGTGGGTACAGAGGAGCACCCTGAAAATCTTGCCAAATTAGCCCGGTTTGACCCACACATTCACAGTCCACACACATTTGCTTGGAAGTTGCAGGTACGGTGCTTCTTTTCCTTCTGTGTCTCTATCTGTGTTTCTTTGTCTGAGTGATGGATGATGAAGGATGATGGGATTGCTTTCTGTGAAATCTAATCTGCTACAAACCAACACTCACGAGTACCGGCTAGCCGAACACCTGTCCATTTCATACACACCCAGACAAAATAAGACATTCCATCAAAACCATAAAAATCAAGCCTTTAATAGTTTCATAATCAAGATTTTTGCAAATTACTTTTTTGATCCCCGAAAAACCAAAGAAAAGAAAAATTCGAACCTTTTTTTTTAAAAAGAAAATGAGAAGCCAAAATAAAAGGGAAGAAAATGCCACCCAAGTTTCTTCTTCTATTATTCAAATCAATTCTCTGGTTTAGAATTTTATTTTTAGGTGTGAATTTCATTAAATTATTTAAGATGGGTAGTTTTATTTGTTCATTGTCATTTCTACCAATTTTTTCACAAATTAGAAGTCTCTATGAATTATTGTATTTTTGGATGAATCAGCTTGCTTAAAAACCTTAAAACAAAAATGTCTAGGAGCTGTCATGCTAATTGTGTATTGTTGCATATTGCATTTGTCATGGGTGCTTATGTAGAAAGGCAAAGAGTAATATTCCTTTCATCTTCGTTGTTTTGTGTATTCTCAAACTGTGGACTTCTATTTTTCAAAGTAATATTAATATATTAGCTAGAAATTCTAATAATTTATCAGATTTTAAGTTTGAATTTTGAATGTTTCCTCCTACTATTGTTCGCGTTAAAATTATATTTCTAAATTTAAAACAGTGGCGTTTATTTTAAAAAAAGATTCTTTAATGTCCAAGAGGAGACAGATAGCGGACATAAACTTATGCACCCAAACCTATTTTGTCACATGATGAATAATTTTTTGCCATATTGTAAGCTACTGAGCTTCTTTATTACATAAGACCATTATATTGAACTAAATGAAGAGTCGTAGTTTAATATATATTCTAAACAAAAAATTACCAAGAGTTATCTCTATTTTATATGCCAGTGTCTTCCGATTTCAAACGAAAAATATTTAAATGAAATATTTTAAGAAATACCGTACCCTAATCATGTAACTTCAATTATCCCAAGATCTTTATTTTTTAAAAAGTACTTCTATCATGGGATCATTGTAATGGGAGACTTATTATTTACACTAATGTCGTCAAATTTCAAATGAAATTTACTTAAATGAAAAGATTTTAAGAATTACAATACCCTAATCAATCAAACAACTTCAATTATCACATCATCCTCCCCCCTCCCAAAAAAAAAAAGTAGTTCCATCATGGCATCATTGTAATGGGGGACTCATTTCTTTTCACATCAAATGTCGATGAAGAATTGAAGATAACACGAGGGCTAACATCTAAAGTTTTTTGTTAGATTGTTGAAAAATGAAACAGATTTCTTTTTAATTTGCGTCATATTTCGATTAAAAGATTGTACGTATCAGGAATAAAGTAATTTTGACAAAAACATTTGTTTTCTATTTTATTTCAATTATAATTTTCAAAAAGTAGATTATATCTTTATGTAAATGTTTCGTAAAGGTATGTAAAATGGGTTTCTATAATTCAAAAGATAGGAGTACGATAGGATTAATTTTCTTGTTGGTAATTCAAACTGGCAAGTTGATTTAAGACCTCTTCCACTTTTATTACAATGCGATTGTTATAGTGACCACGACCTTAGTGGAATCAATTTCTAGTGTAATAGTAGATGTGTTCATATGAATATTGAGTATCCCTGCCAACTCCTGAGTAATTTATTTGTTTGGTGTTTTGGAAAGATTTTACCATTCAAGATGTTGGATTATGTCAAATATGTTATTCTGTATTGATAAAAGTTTCCAGCCTTGAGCATATATATAAGAAAGGGAGTTACTTCGACTCAATTGCTAGAAATTTTGTGTTGAACACGCACTTGAGTTTATGTACATTGCTCATTTGTTTCACCTCTAATTCGTGTAAAAATTTAACATAAGCAACTAAGAAAACACTTAGGTCAAAGTTGGCTAGTCATAAGTAGGGCCAGTAAAAAAACTCTTACCCGTCTAAAATCCGCAAAACTTGCCCCCGATCGGATATGGATATTGGTATGTCTGGTGAAAATAGAAAAAAAAAATGGGTCTAGGGGGGTATTGCTAAGATGGGTATGAGTATGGGTGTGGGTCCTACTCGCCCCATACTTGTTTTATCAATACCTGTCTCGTACCTGTTGTATACCCGCCACATATAAAATCCATACCTGCTTGTATAAAGTTCTAATTTGTTACTTGTACTTGAACGTTTTGCTAGTTCCTTTTAGTTGTATGATATTCAAGACTTCGGCGGAACATTTTGTCTAAAACTGTAATTATCAAGTGCTCATTTATTACTTTAATTGGCAAACTTTTATATTTGCTGTGATATGATATGTTCTTGGAAGTTTGATGTTAATATGACATATTGGCTCTTTGATGTCGAATATGGGTACAAAATGAGTTTTATTCTTTTTTGTCTACATGTACCCGAATAAAACCCACATACCTGTCATACCTAGTGAGTATAGGTATGAGTATAACTTTACAATACCCGATGGGTATTAATTTTGAAAATGGGCGTGTGTGAGGATACGGCTAAATTCGCTCCGTACCCACCCTATTGCAACCCCCAAGTCATAAGCAAAAACAAGGACCTTTAAATCACAAATCAAGCCTAAGTCCAAAACAAAAACAATGGCCTAGGCCAAAAACAAAATGTTAGCTTTATTTTATTTATAAATAGAAAGAAAAATCTTAAATTTACTTGAATACACAAAAAATCTTACTCGAATCCAAATTGTTTACACAAGTTAATTCTCATTTTAGACCCATATAAATATATAGTTATCCATCATAAATTAGATACACGATATCTTATATCGAATTATAGTTTGACATTTCTAAACACTTCTACCCCTAGCATCATATGCATGAATTTGTTGTATGGTAGAGTTTATCAATTATAACATCTGAACTGCCTTTCTCAATTCCATAAAGTATTACTCGTGAAAACCACTTAAAAATTTATAATTGAACCCAAAAAATTTACAAGTACTAAAATTAAATGCATTTAATTCTCGAGTTCTTAAAAATTATACTTCATACAAAATCTTTTAAAACTTTCCCATGTCTTTAAAATATTATATATACCCATGATTAAAAAATCATAAAAATTATGAACACATGGCATATATCAAATTAAATAAAAAATATCTAGCACTGATGGATGGGATGGGAGTGCTTAGCTGTGTGTGTGTGTGTGTCGTGTGTATATATTAATATATTATAGATATATATAGACTATATATATATATATATATTATTATATATATATATATATATATATACTATATATATATATATATATATATATTATCTAAATATCTATATTATGTGTGTGTGTGTGTGTGGTGTGCGCCTGTGGTGTATGTATATGTATACATACATAATACATAACAGTATGTTATATCTATATATATATATATATATATATATATATATATCATATATATATATATATATATATAGATGTATGTATATATGTAATCTAGCCATCAATATATATATAATCTATATATATATATCTATATAGATAGAATATATATATATGTAGTAAATATTCGTAAAACTTGAATTGTGCATGTGACTATACTATTCCGGGCAATAAAAGGACTTCACACAATATTGGAGGTTGAAGGAGACTGTAGAATTTGACATTTTTATTTGACACGGACCAGGGGAAATTCTTGGGTAGAGAATCTCTGATAAATCGTGGCCAGAAATTTCCCGATTAAAACACCTCTGTCAAAAATATAGATTGGTCGAAAGAAGTTAGAATCAAGAAAAATATAATTATTAATAGCACGATTGACACTTGTATTTGTATAGCATTGCACTCAAATTAGAAATAATCAGTAGAACTTCACGCCTTCTGGATCAGCATTTCAAGTAATTGGACATTATGAACTTATTATAAACATTAAAATAAACCACCACCAGAAAAATTTTCTATTTTAATTTACTTTAATTAGAAGCCGTTGATGGTGAAACTCAATTAGTTATTTCGGATGTCAAAAAGAGTTTAATTTCACTTTTGTCTGTAGGATAATTCAATATGGGTCAATGTTAAATCAAATCTAAATAATGTTATAATGTTGAATTTAAAAATAGTACTAAGTTTTGATATGATTTGATAATAGGGTGGGTCCGCGTGGTTCCGAATCAGCAGGTGAAGAGAAATTATCAGTCCGCCAAAAATTTAAAATTTTCGGGAAAAAAATTGTCAAGGTCAAAGGATATGAAAATGGGCCCAATGTTGGTTGTGAAGCCAGTCGTCCAGGTGGTCTAAATTAGAAAGAGGCTCCACATGCGCTAGCTACTGACTGGGTCAGTGAAAGCCTATACACCAAGATACACCAACACGAAATAGTTGTTGAAGGCCAACTAGGAACACCATCTCAAACATCCACGTTGTCCCTCACGTGTTTTAGCTATATAGCTCTTTTAGATTACTGCTTGTTGGTATGTTCGTTTGTGGCAGTGCTGCACAAATTTTTTTGGGGTTGGATTTTGGGTTGTGGACCTTTTGGGGGGGGGGGGGTGGGTTGGGGGAGCACTCGACTTTTAGGACGATAGATTTGAAATGAATATTTATTTGTTTGGGCATGTATATGGGCCAATAATAATGAACTCAATCGATAATGGGGCCAAGATAGCAATCCGACGATCTCTCAACTCAGTTCCGTTTCCGGAAGGATGGAGATGTATATGAAATGCGAATTGAATGACAGTGAGATTTTTATTTTCGTGGTAAGTGGTGGGAGGGAATAAAAAGGACTGCGATATAAAGGAATAGATGGTGAGAACGACGGAATAATTGATATAAAGGTGAAGGAAGGGAGTGTCAGGGGAATGGGAGGGAGTGAAAAAAAAGTGGAAGGAATTAAATAGAGTGAGAAGGACATGGAATTGGATAGCCAGGGGAGGGAAAGTCAAAAATCCACCAACGAAAAACCTAATCCCTAAAAACATGAGAAAATAAATGACAAAAGTTGGTTACCCTTATTTTGGAATTAAAGAAAGAAACAAATGAAATTTATTGAAGGCACTGGGAGATGTAAATAAGAGGGTTAAATGAAAAGAGACCGACAAATATACAGTTCACCAAATATGTTAGAATATATAATACTTAGGTTTAATGGAAAGCAAATATGCAAAATCTCTACTCCGTGAGAAAATAGAATGTAGCAGAAGAAAGGGGGCTGAGAAAAATAGTTGCTCCCCCTCGGGAGCTTACTCTCCCTATCCTTGGTTCTCTAATCCCAAACCCGAAATAAAGGGAATACTTTATACCTCCCTTAATCCCTTAAGCCTTCAGGGGCCTTTACTCTCCATTATCCCTTTGTTCCAATCCCAAACACGACTAAAGGAGAAGCAATACTTATCCTGCCCTTACTCCCTTAAGGCCTTCAGGCCCGTACTCACCTCCCCGTTTATCCAAATAGACCCTATTAAAAGCCATAAAATTGGTAGTGGTAGTGACTAGCAGACCAAATACCCTTGTGCAGAGGTGCCTCAAAGAGTTTGAAATGCTGCACGATGGCGATCCAACAAGCTCGAGCTAACCGCCAGGGCTCGAACGAAACCAAGAGCTAGAGTACAGAAAGGGTGTAGGCTGTCACCAATATCAATGCAACCAAGCTCCAGAAAACAGAGTAAGAAGGACAAGAAACACAAGATCGACCAAATTCCAGGCGAACGTTTTGGCACTTTCCGCATTTTGCGGCATTTCGGCTATTCCAAGCTAATTGGTTTCCTAACCCGACCAGTTTTACAACGGCCGCCGATCTAGCCACAAACGATTGTGTTCCCAGCACAACCGATCAACAGGCCAATCTAAGCATACTGGACTTGGTATAAAGCTAATTGGTTTCCAACCCGACCAAATTCAATTAGGAAGATCAAGCTCACTAGGATTGTACGAGCACAACGGATCAAAACAGGGCCAGTCTAAGCGTCTAAGCAACTGGACTCGGGTATAAGCTCACCCGTTTCCAATCCAACCAGTTCACTCGCTGCTGTAATTTTTCTTCACATGGCCAACAACAGGTTCTAAACAACCCAAACTGAACCGAAAGTTAACTCGTGCAGTACGGTGAATAGCATTCTCACATCAAGAAAACACACAATCATTTTTAATCCTTGTTGCAGTGAGGCGAAGGTGATGAATTCAATAGATCATGAATGAGCAACTCAACCAAAGTCACTGTTTCAAAGCTTAACAAGATTAACCCACTTTCACTAATCTGTGTGCCCTGTAGCAACGGCCTCACAAATTTAGCCAACATGAACCCCCGACTGTTCGCCTAGACAATATTAATGATCAATGCCGTAGTAAAATCCACTCATCCCGAGCCAATCATTACATTCAACCCATTTTGACTGGATCCACTATTTCTTCAACAACAAAATATTCAATGAAAACAGTAATTTTCCAGCGCAGTCATATCAAACTCTAACAGCACTAATTTGAGAAAATAAATCACCTCAACAGAGGCATGATCTCAACAGTAAACTAAAATAAAGGCTTGCAGTCAAAAAAAAAAAAGAAAAAGAAAAAAAAACTAGAGCACTAAAGAAGCTTGAAAAGCACGGCAAAAACGGCACTAAAAGAAACACGTAGGCAGCTGCTGGATTAAGAGACGTTTCTCATTAGTTGCCCTGGTGTAGATCTGGAGGCTGCATGATGTGGCGACCATCTTGATGGCACCTCTGGCCAAGAGTTCTCTGATTGCCCCTCCTAGCAAGTGATTCCGGTGTTGATCTAAGCAACAGAATCATCACATCCAAAATCAACAAGAACTATCATTTGTCAGATAAAATTGTATTCAGTATGAAAATTGGACCAGATCAATACACAATAATCACTCACGAAAGAAATTTAAAGTGGCGAACTGGGGTCGACAGTGAAAAGGCACGGTTCCATCCATAGACCACAGAAGACCGCAAATCTCTCACCAGTCCATATCTCCATTGGGTTTCATCATACAGCAAGCTTAGGGCATAATGACAAGATGGGTTTAAGCTGAAATTTTTAGCAGGTTAACTGCGTGGTGCTTAAGCGTAGCTCAACCTCAATCCCAGTTACACTCTATAGTGATGGAGTAACAAAGGGGGCCCTCAAAACCCACCAGAGCCCACCTCCAATCCAAGTTACAATCTATAGTCATGAAGTGACAGAAGAGAACCATCAAAGACCCACCATCCTACCCACCAAAACAATCACACCCCCCCCCCCCCCCCCCCAAAAAAAAAAAAACTGACGAATGGAAGTTAGTAATCCACAACTGCAGGCATCTAACTCCTACAACAAAAGGCTTCAGAGTTTGATACCTAATTGATATAACCAATTGGTTTGCCAGTAATCCACAACTGCAGGCATCTAACTCCTACAACAAAAGGCATCTAACTCCTACACACGAATATCAGACCTCCTCATTACTCTTCTACAATTGAATTGCTAGCAAATGATAAGACCGTGTAACTCGATAGAGATATCCAATCCATTACCATATCATCCAAGTTCCAAAAAAAAAGCCTCCAACTAATTTGCCCGGATGATCCACATGAAAGTTCAGAATTTCAGGTGACATACAATATAACCCAATAAAGCACATATCATCACATCACACAAAGCATCAATTGCCAAAGATTTCAAAGATGCAAGCAGAAATTACCAACATTGAATCACAACACACACAACATCCACATCAAATGAAGTACCAACATAACATATTGCTCAATACCCACAACAAATAAATCATTAAACCCACCAAACCCCGAAAAATTCTCAAAATTTTAGCACAAAAAATAACACCAATACCAGGAACAAAATAAAAGGAGGAAACAAGTACATACCCTGAAACGCTCGGAAAGAGTAGCAGGGGTGACGACCTTCTGCTTGCCAGCTTCAGCAAGGAGTTTTTCAAAGGTAGCATTATCAAACAACACCATGTTGTTAACCTTCTCCTTTTGCTTTCCCTTGCTCCACTTCTGTTATTATTATTAACCCACAAACACAGTTACAATTGAATTAAACATCTTCACCATCTACATAAATGTTTACAACAGATACCCACCAATACCCAAAAGCCATACATGCAGATCTATAAAAATTTGCATTCTTTAATTATTATAATTAGGAACTCAACACTTAAATCGACAAAGATCTCTCATACCCAAATCAGATAATCGATTTTAACGTTCGACAAATCGAAATTTAACAATTTTTACACCAATTTCTGATACCCAACGCATAAAATCAATCGTGATACTTAAAAAACTCATCTTGCAGACTAAGCAAATCGAAAATTAACAATTTTGACAGCAGAGAAGCAAGAAAATTGAAACAAAAAATGGAGATATTTAGATGAAAAGGGGAAGTTGAAGACACCTTCTTCTTCTGCTTTCCACCGGATTTGGCGGGCTTGGATGAGGGTGGAGGAGCCTTATCTTTCTTCGGAGCCTATCAAATCAAAGATATTCAATCAAAAGATGAAAAATCAGAAGACAATTACAAAACCAACAAAATCAAAACAGAAGAAATAGATCAACAGAGCAGATGGAGTACCATTGTAAGAGAGAGAAAACGAAGAAGAGATCCGACGGGAGGGTTTCAGTTGGGATAGGTAGGAGTTGCTGCGGATATGAAAACCCTCTTGAGCCTCCAGGTTTAGGGTTTTCAATCAGATGCTCTTTTTAATCCCTCTTTTTCTTTTTCTTTTTCTTTTTTGTATTTCTTTTTCATTTTTCATTTTTGGGCCTGTGGGTGCGCATGAGCCCAATGAATGTGTTGGGTTGGGTTGGGTTGGGTTGGGCTGGGATTTTACCATTGTTCTACTTTGTCTCAAGTGTATAGTCCAAGAATCTCATATATGTTGTGAGATTGATTCCAGCAATTTGCCACTTATTTTATTTATAAGCAAGATTTTAAATTTGAGTTTCATAAAATGAGTTAATTTATGATGGATACTTCTATCTTTATCTCTTGAACATTAGGGGTTGGTCACTGGGAGTTTGAATTTAAGAATTTTGAATATCTATAATCTAAACTTGTTAGCTGCTGGTAGTTTGAATTTAAGAAATATCCCAACATTTCAACCTTTGGGCATATATATTTGTTCTCAATATCTATACTACGGAAAGACTATCAGTTTTCTTGCTGGTTTCAACTTACCATTCGCTAATTTTCCAAAGTATAGATTATTAAGGATATATAGGTTCAAAGAATGAAGCACTATAGAGTATGTTTTAAGTTCGAATTATCAGCAATCAATCCCCCAATTAAAATTTATATTATTAAAATGTAAGAGTCTATATTCATGTTACTTAAAAATACAACTTAGTACTATTTTCTAGATGTAATCAATCTAGGTTAATGTTGACGGGGGAATATAATTTAAATTCCGACGATGGAATTGAAACAGACCTTTCAACAAAGCAAGTAATTAATTATGAAACAGAACCAATACAAAAATTGTTTAAGTTTTCTGATACTTGTTTCCCTTCAACAAGATCTTAGGTTCGAGTCTTGTGAATGGAGAAAATCTGTGATGAGAAAGTTCTATTTTTCATTAGACCAACAGTAACTTGACTTTAATAAAATGGAGGATTCAAGATAAAAAAAAAAAAAAAGAAATAGAAGGATATATTCCTCTTGTTTGTCACGAGGTGAGGTGGCTTGGAAACTATACCATCAGACACATGTTATGAGGTTAAGATTTGACGTTGGATCAGATGCATTGTCCTACCAATCCTACGTGGTGACATATCAAACTTTTTCAGCATGCACCACTAATGATAATTAATTAGGCTAAAAATTAATCAAAAGTAATTAAGTTCTTTTTTTATTGGGTCCAGAATAAATTGATTAACCTCTTAACAGTACTAGTATACTACATTCTAGTGCCATTTCGGAATAAGGTGGCTGAGAAAAAGATTATTTGATGAGAAAGTTGGAAAATTCGCATCTCTCTCTTGTGCATTTGATTCCAATAATTTTATTTAACTTAATTTCTTTCAGAATTCTTCTTTCCAGAATTATTTTTATACACTCAGAATGGGAAGTTTAGATATTCCTATACTGTTAACGTAGATTTCATCAAGATTAAAGTGTAAGTTGTGTCAATGTGAAGCATTGATATTCTGCCCACCGCGGAATATTATGTCCATGCAATTCTAACATGGATAACTCTTATAAAATAATGTAAATGTATATGCATATGTGTATCTATATGCATTTGCATTTATATGTATGTATACGCACACATATACAGATACTGATACATATGCATATACATATACGTATACATATGAATATACATACACACACATATACAGATACAAATATATATATATATATATATATATATATATATACACACACACACACACACACACATACAAACACTTGGATAATGAGAGTATGAGATCCAAAGAGTACATAAGAAACTACCGGATAGGTGCAGTTTTGGATAGAAATAAAGACGGGCAGACTTATTTGTATTGGAGAGGGTCCATGGACCACCCTCTCCCCCAAAAAAAAAAAAATTAAAAATTCTAATAAGTTATTTTCAATGGGGTTAAATTGTCATATGCGGACACCCCTAAATTAGGTCCAAAAAATTATAGACACTTTTTAAATATATCTAACCCATGTATTGATATTTTTAATTTATTTAAATATAAAAAGTACAGTTATAAAATTAGAACTTGATAGAAAAGTAAAATAAAGTTAAATGTACCCAAGCCCAAATTTTTCTCTTCCCCCTCCTCCCCAATCTTATCCAGAGTTTAGACTTTTAACTCAATCTAATTTTAATTTCTTTAATTTTCTTTTAGTTTTATTATTTATTTTTTCGACAATTTAGTTGCAATGTGTTCTTAGTGCAGACCTCTCTTTAACTTAATACTAATAATTGATTTGAACTTGATGCTATTTTTTTTCTTTTGGTGCGATTAATTGATGCATATTACTTTTTACAGTTGTGTTTCATGTTTGACATGTTAATTTCATGTTTCCTTTTTTTTTTTAATTTTATTGCTTTGTGTTGGTGATTTGTCTTTTGTAACAAACGGTTTTAGTAAATACTAGATAATCGCAACATTCTACAATTTTGGTACAATCTATATATTAAATTCAAAATATAAAAAACTGCGAAGAACAAACATAGTAATCGATGTATCATAGTTTTTTTTTCCTTGGAATAAAAAATTGGGGTATATTATTATTACCTGTCAACTTCCGTTGATGCAGAAATGCAAGATGGAATGTTTGTATTAAAAAAAAAGAAGAAGAGAGAGATGGAATGTTCATACAAAATAAATTGCCATATAGTATGTATCATATAATATCTTTTTTTTAATTGATATTGTACATTAGTGACGCGTTAATAGATGGAGACCCATATTCTAAACATCTTGATTCGTCACTGAATAAAAATAAATTTTAATTTTAAAATAATAATGATAATAATTAGGCGAGATTGCACAAAACTGCATGAATAATATAAAGATTTGGAATTAAAAAAAACGCGTGATCCCTAAACTGATGAATGTACTGCACCATGCGTCACTTAGGAACCTAAGCTAGCATTTGCAGGTACATGTCTTATAATTGGCTTTTGTTCTCTCTTCTTTTTGCATGTTGTCTATGGCCTTATCTCTTGTGTATTATTCCACGATCAAAGAAAAGGTTGCGGGAGCTTGTGTTAGCAAAAAAGAGAGTCCTTTTGAATCAGCTACATGCCGATTAGAATCAAAGTAATGGACTTTCCCTAACGACTTTTCCCAACCTCCACACCATAAAGATATTTGGAATCAACCTAACGAATGGGTCATTCAGTTCGAATACAGATCGAGTTAAGTTTGAATCAGTTCATATTTCGGGTTAAGTGATATTTCGGATTGGTTCAATTTGGGTCGACTTCGGGCCAACTATTTTTTAGTCCTGTTAGAGTATAAACCTATTCCTGAGCTTTCAACCATTAGCTTAAACTTTTCGTTGATATGGTTCTTGAACATGGTATCAGAGCCTTTCTGACAGAGGGGTCTCGAGTTTGAATCTCAGCAGCCCCCATATATATTGATTTATTGCGCAAGGTAGGGGAGCCTTTGCAGTAGCCACGTTTCAATCGCAAAGGGCTTTCACGTGAGGGGTCGTGTTAGAATATAAACATATTCCTGGGCCTTCAACCATCAGTTTAAACTTTTGGTTGAGTTGGCTCTTGAACAAGTCTAATACGTTTGTCATACAAAAATAAGCAACTTTGTAGAAAATTTTGGGTCAGGTATGGTTCGGTTCGGGTCAACTCGGGTGTCGAGGGTCCACTTTCAGTGAGCCTCTTTTGAATGTCAAGTCGGGTACAGGTTCGAATCGTTCGATTTGGATTTCGGGTCTCGGATGAGTTTTGCTAGATCTAATCAAGCACACATGTAAAATACATTGGAATTGAAGTGTCTTCCATAAAATAGTCATAAAAATTAATCGTAGGATGTCTCATTTAATCTTTCGACATCGGTTTTTGGGAGGCACGTATTCCTCTTTTATAAGAAATTTGTATGTAAAGCAATAGATGAGAATATATGCCTCATGTAACTATTACTAACGCTGTCCCTCCAGATAAGGGTCTAATAAAGGTTATGATCGCCTAGCTTAATGTAAAGGAATGAATGTATAGAACTTGGAGACCATTTTTGTAAATTTTTTGCATTCTCTCTCTAAACTGGATCGCTTTCAAATTATCTGCATTGTTGCTGCTGTTATTATTGTTGTTATGTTCATCGACTAAACAGGGTAGAGAAATATGTATGCCATATATATAGGACCTCTTCAGGCATGGATGCACCTTCGAAAAAGCTCCAATCATTCATCAATTTCGTCTGCCAAATTCATACGAGTATGAGAGGATAAACACATTAGTTTGTAATTTGACAATGCAAATCTTGAAATTGTTAAAGATTATCTCCTCAAAACGTTTTCATTTATAAAAAGCTAAAGTAGTTTTTCAATCAGCATGTTGGTATTATATCATATATGAAATGGTGAAACCAACGATTTTAAAGTTAAAACACCCCCTCCAATCCACATTTTAATTAGAGCTATTTTTTTCCCTTTTTTCAAATCTATTGATGATATGAAAAGGGCCAAATAGGCAAAAGAATGAGAATTTATAATGACTTGAATGACCCACCTCCCTTTGTTAAAGATGAAAATTTCTTTCCTTATTCATTAAGTCATCATTCTATATGAGTTACGGTATTTTCTTTATTATAAACTTATTTCAATCGGCATTCATATAAATTTAATTTATTTTTTAAAATTATTTTAGGATTAAGATCGGAAGTATTTGTTATATAAATGCTTGAAAGTTCAAATTATATGGTTTTCTTTATTTTTTCTCATTAGTATATCTTCAATATAATAGAAAAATAAAATAGTCGAACATATTCTAATAGTGTCCTTTTTTTTTTTCCTTCATCTGTCCAGAAAGAGGGGAGGCAGGAGAGGAAAGGAATGTTTAGGGCACTCCCAATTAGTGACACGCGTGCAAGGGCATGGCCCCGCATGTCACTCGGTTGTCTCCCAGTCCAGACAATGCTAAGTGTGACTCGGGGGGGACCGTGTTTGCGGTCTGCTCCACGGTCCACTTTTGTATTTTTTAATATTTTTGTTTTTTTGGTGTGTATAATATATAATTTTTAGGTGATTAAAAAAAAGAGATGTGTATTATAAGGTGTGTCCATGAAAAATATTTTTATTGGATAATCAAAATTGGAGTTTTATGGGTTGGAGAAGTGATAGAATGCAAGTCCAAAAAAATAAAACTTTTGTTGATGTGGCATACTTGAGTTCTAATTTTTAGAACTTAGACTGGGAATGCCCTTAGACCTAGGGCCTATTCTTTTCATTGGGAAATGTGAGTTGGTAAATAGGTGAAATTGGTTAAGATTGATAAAAATGGATTAAAATAGATTACAGTGGGTTGAAGTTGATTGAACTAGGTTGAAGTGGATTGAATTTTTTTTTTTTTTTTGTATAATGGGTAAAAGTTGGTTAAAGTAGTGAAAAGTGAGTTGGAGTTGGTTGAAGTGGGTTGAAGTTAATTAACATCAGTTAAAATTGTATTTTTTAATTGAAGTTCTTGAAGTGGGTTGATGTAATAGTAAGTGTTAGTCGATTCAATTAGCAAAATCTACTCTAAAATAATTACACTTTTAAAAAATTAGTAAAATGAAATTTAAATTTAAATTTGATCTTCTTAGAAGGCGCAAATATTAGCACATAAAATGTAATATAAAACCTCAATTTGTTAGAATAAATCCAACGATTATTGTATAATCCCAGCAGTAAAATATGTGCACCCAAATGTGTTCATGACTCTAGTCATTATCCAAACTAATTAATAGAATAGCTAGGACATCCTCTTGGCATGAAACAAACGGATAAAAGCCTATCAACAAAAGAAAAAGAATGCTAAATCTCAAAGTAGAAAATTGATTACTTAACTAATGACTAGACATTATCTTCTTCCATTTTTTTTTTTTTTGGGGGTGGTCTTGGATACTCCGTTTCATTGGAGTCAAGCTACGGTTGGCCCAATAAGGGGTAGAACTCTCTTATCACATATTTTTTCCATTCACATAACTCGAACCTGAAATCTTGTTTAAGGAAATTAAACAAATGCCAAACCACTTGAACCAACCTTTATCAGTTTCTTCCATAAGTTTTACATAAAGTATCTCCTTTCTGATTTCATGTCAATAAAAAAGGCCCCCTCTCAATTTGTATGTCTCAATCATCGTCTCAAAGTAACAAAACCTTTATAAATTACAACAGAAAAAGGGTCAAAATTTATGGTGTAATTTTTCTAGGCCTAAAGCCATTCTTCCATTATTATTTTGGCAGGACCTTACACCACTAGTTATTGGCATGATTAAAGTGAATTTTGTCACTAAGTGAATGGCCAGTGTGAATTTTTTTTTTTTGGATTAGATAATCTCTTAATACGTGAGAAGTAATGAGCAAGTATTTAACATAAATTTAGTTGCAGAAGCGAGAGCATTACGTGACGGACTACGATTAGGGATTCAGACTGGGGTCAATAGCATAGTCATTGAAGGTGATAATATGATAGTGATCCAAGCACTAAAAGGAAAGACTCTAATTCCTTGGCAAATTTCTAATATTATCGAAGACATTCGTATGTGGTAGAATCAAGGTATCCATTTGCTCTTTACCCACATTTTCAGGGAAGCAAATATGGCAGCGGATTGACTTTCAAAATTTGGACACTCAGTTACAGCGTCATTCTATTCGGATATTTGTTTTTCTCCTTCTCTTAGGGTTATTTTAGCAAATGATGTAGTTGGACGTACTCTTGTGAGAAGAGGCGCTTAACATTCTTATGGTTTTATTTACCCTTGTTAAAAAAAAAAGTATTTAACATAAATTTAGTTCTAATAACTTTTAACTTGGTTATGTGTTCAGAAAAGTTGGGGGCTGTTGGGAACGTCACACATGAGTAAAGAAGTCCCACATCGGGAGTTTGAGAAGAAGGGTCATGGTATATAAGTCAAGTGGGCTACTCCTCCTATTGCCAATTGGTTTTAGGATGGAACCTCACTTGGGCTTGTTGCCATGGACCTTGGTTGAAGTGGGCTCCCTCCTTGGATCTCCCCAACAAGTGGTATCAGAGCCGATGGTGCGTTCGGCTAGGCAACAAAAGGTGTGGCATGGTGGACCCCATGGACGAGCTTGGTGAAATGACACGCAGGTGTTGGATCGAGCGGTAATACGTGTGCTGCAGCGTGGCTCGATGGTGTGGATAAGCTCTTGATGATGGCTTGACACCTTGGTAAAGGCTTCCGCTCAAGGGGGAGCTTGTGCATTGATGTGGTCATGGTATATAAGTCAAGTGGGCTACTCCTCCTATAGCCAATTGGTTTTAGGATGGAACCTCACTTGGGCTTGTTGCCATGGACCTTGGTTGAAGTGGGCTCCCTCCTTGGATCTCCCCAACAAGTGGTATCAGAGCCGATGGTGCGTTCGGCTAGGCAACAAAAGGTGTGGCATGGTGGACCCCATGGACGAGCTTGGTGAAATGACACGCAGGTGTTGATCGAGCGGTAATACGTGTACTGCAGCGTGGCTCGATGGTGTGGATAAGCTCTTGATGGGTGGCTTGACACCTTGGTAAAGGCTTCCGCTCAAGGGGGAGCTTGTGCACTCATGTGTGAGGGGGAGATTGTTGGGAACGTCACACATGAGTAAAGAAGTCCCACATCGGGAGTTTGAGAAGAAGGGTCATGGTATATAAGTCAAGTGGGCTACTCCTCCTATTGCCAATTGGTTTTAGGATGGAACCTCACTTGGGCTTGTTGCCATGGACCTTGGTTGAAGTGGGCTCCCTCCTTGGATCTCCCTAACAGGGGCTATTGATGGAACTGATCTTAATATAACGCTTAGTACCAAGGTAGTGTTTGGCTGGAAGGAAAATGATCTTCATGGAAAATTAATTTTCATGGAAAATATTTTTCCGAGGAAAATTGATTTCCGAAGAAAATTTATCACTCATATATTATTACTTTCCCTTGTCAAGAAGAAATTAGATACATTTTTCTTGCTTACAAATGGTGCAAATATAATTATTTCTTCATTATTTCCTGGAAAATTGTTATGTAAATCTACGGTATGAAAGCAATAAGCAGGTGGGAAAAAAAGAAAGAGGGAAAATGGAAATCTTGTCATAGAGGAGGTTGCATAAAAAATTTAAAAAGTGTTAGAGAAAGCACTACAAAGAAAGAGAATCAAGGTTCTAATTCAATGTATATCAACACCCACATTCACTTTTTATTCTCAAATTAAACCACCAGCACTGACACTCAATCACTCCCTTTGCCCATGTATAAATAGCTCAGCCCCCACTCAATTATCTTCCATCTTTAATTTCATCCTAGAAATTTCAAAAACCCAAGCCATCAAATACTTCCACCTTTTTTTTTAAAAAAAAAAAACAAACTCTCGGTATCTCCTCAATTAGTAAATGAATTCCCTCGACATCAACCACATCAAAATTGAGAAGGCAAATGCGATTAAATTTAGACATCAAAAACTACGAAAAATCACAGGTATTTTTCGAGTTTTCGAGGTTGTCATCGTTCTGGGAGTGATCTCAAGGTTCTCTTTTCAGGTACCCTTGGCCTTAGGGCTAGCCTTCAAACTTTCATATCAATATTTCCAATACTTATCGCTCTTGTTAGTGAGCCCCCAGTTTATTTTCGTGCTAGGAAACGTGATTGTCATAACCCTTTTTCTTAGCTCAAGGCACTTTAAGACATCGCCTGAAGTGAAATTACTAGAAAGCCCTTCACATGAGCATAAGATCACAAAATCCCTGCCTAAGAAGCAGGGGATAACAGAGGAAAACACCATGCTGGCAACCATATTTGCCCCCCCCACCCCAAGTGAAATTACCTAAAAGCCCTCCACACGAACACAGAATCACAAAACTCCAGCCCAAGAAACAGGGGACAACAGAGGAAAGCACCATGATGGCAGCCATATTTACCGCCTTACCACCGGAACATCGCAGCCACCACAACCAGGTGATCAAGGTCTACCACCGGAGCACGTCGGAGAAGCCAAGGAGAGAGAAAACTGAAACGGGTTGCTCCAGTTTGCGGAGATCGAATACCGAAGTCATCAAAAACTTGAAGGAGAAAGAAGGGTGTCGTAAAGAAGAAGCAGGGGAAGGGCATTATCCAGAAGATCATATGAGCAATGAAGAGTTTAGAAGGGCTATAGAGGATTTTATTGCTAAGCAACAAAGGTTTTTGAGAGAAGAGGAGGAATTCTCTTTCCTTGAAAGTAATTTTGATTTATAGTACTATTAAATGTGTTTAGATGTTTGTATCGTTATTGTCTATCTTTTTCCTTCTGTTTTTTCTTTTTTCTTTTTTCTGGGTGTGTTTTTGGGAAGGACTTGATCTGTGTACTTGGGACTTTTCTCGTTGTTAATTACCCAGTATGTAACAAGGTTTTCTTGTTGAAAATTCCTGTTAAACCTAGCAGCATATAAGAATTTGAAGAGTGGACAATGGGGGGAGGGGGGGGGGATTATTTCAAATTTGTCATAAGATTTTTTTGAGCCCCCTTTTATTCTTTGCGTCCAGGATTATGTCCCGGATCATTAGATAGAAATTCGAAAATGAAGAGAGAGTAGAGAATTAATCGGCTCGGTTGAAGAGCATTGTGGAAAAGAAGAAAATCCTTTTCCTAGGATTCCCTACTTAATGGACACCATTCGCTCTAGCTATTTGCCTCCCTGACCTTAAGCACCACCATGCTCCCACCACCACCCCACACCGCCAACAACAACCCATTGGCGATGTACCTAGTGATTGGAAAGTCACCACCGGAGTTGCTAACTATCATTTTACCTTCATATTTTTTTTGGCGTAAAAGGGAGGCACAAGTACTGATGTAGATGAGATCTGAAATTATATTTCTGATAATAATTTTTAAAGACTTTACTCTCATGTTAAGTTCAGCTTAACTATCAACTGATGATGTAATAAACAAACCTATGTTTAGAACAGGTTTCAATCGGGTGCTAAGGGGGCCAAATTCCTCCAAGATGAGGCAAATGTACAAATATGCATGAAGCAAGAAGAATATTCATAGAGAAAAATTGAAATGAAGCAGGCTTAAGTTTGTCATGTTATGGGGCAAAAGTGTGAAATACAGTAGGAAATTGAAGGAATTTATGCTGCAAATATTTTGTTCTATATTCTATGTGATGTAAAATATTTACTCTTCACTGATGGCTGCCAAGAGTTTTGAAAAATAAGCACCCATATACATGTGAGGATGGATGTGTTCGAATATTTGGTATGGAAGGAGCCAAACACATGAAAAAGTGTCCGACAAAGAGAACAAGCACCTCGAACAATCTGTCTTCCTCACTTCCCTGTTGGAGAAATCTGGAGAGAGAGACAGAGAAAGAGGCATCTTTCTCTTTGTAGTTTTTTGGGCAGGTATGCAAGAGACTTCATGGTTCTATTTTCTCTTCTCTAACTTCCATTATTAGCTTTGTGTTTTTTGTATAGATAAATAATCTGATCCTCTATGTTGGAATATGAAAGTGGATGTCGTCCCATATTGCTAAGATGAACGAATATGAAAGTGAATGTTATCCCACATTGCTGAAATCAAAGGGTTTGAGCATGCATATAAGCTCGTAAGATCCATCCATTGCCAATTGGTTTTGGGTTGGAACCTCATTTGAATTTATATGCATTACTCTCTATTTAAAGGCCTAATAGAAATAAAGAATTAAACATGGTATCAGAGCGTGTTGATCGATCTTGATTTGCCTTCATCGCTGTTTGAGTAAAATTGTGTACATGTGTTATGCTTTATCAATAGCCCACACATAAGGGGGCGTGTTGGAGTATGAAAGTGAGTGTCATCTCACATTTATAAAATTAAAGGGTTTGAGTATGTACACAAGCTTGTGAGTTACTCTATTAATTGCCAATTGATTTTAGGTTGGAACTTCATTTGAACTCATTTGCATGACTCATTGTTTAAAACCCAATTTATATAAATTTAGCACTCTAAAAGCTGATAAAATATACCATACATATATATATATATTTTTGGTCCGTTGGGTAATACAAGAATTAACATTAGATTACATAAGGGTTGACCTTGCTTAGACTGCTAACCTGTGTGCTAATTGAATTGCTGTCTTATCTACTTTCCTAGTTATACATGACGAAATTGTATCTTTAAACCTCATACATTTCTCTAATTGTGTCGAGATTTTCACTGGGGCCTTGTTAATGTCTTCAATGGATCTTATTAAAACACATTATTAGTCCAAATCTCAATAGCCAACCATTTTTGTTGTGCTGCTAAAAAGAGACCCTTCTCCAGTGCCATTGTTTTTGCCACGAGAATTGACTGGCAGCATAATCTTTCCTTTAACCGCTTCAAAACCAAGTTATTTTTGAGTGCAACAATTCCGAAGGTTGTCTAATAATATTTTGGCTTCCATAATCCGTCTATTTGGACGACAAAATCAGGAGGTTTATGGCAGGGCCGACATTAGTGTCCTAGTGTCGACATGTTCCTCCCGGTAGGGGTCTGCAAAAAAATTCGAAACCGAAATTCGAAAAATCGGTTAAACCAAACAAATTTTTCAAAAAAGTTGGTTTGGTTAACCGAACCGAAAATTTCTTTCGGTTTTCGGTTCGGTTATGGTTCGAACTATTTGAAAATTCGGTTAACCGGCGATTAATTAAACCGAAAATAATTTTATTTTTTAAAAAATTATACATAAAAAACAAAAAAACTAGGTAAGAAAGTGCATTTTTTTATTATTTATAAATGGTAACCAAAGTTTAATTTCTATAAAAAGAATTTAAACATAAAAAATAAAAAATTTAGGTAAGAAAGTATATGTTTTTTTATTATTTGTAAACGGTTAACCGGTAACCGAACCGAAAAATCGGTTAACCGAAATTTTCGGTTTGGTTACGGTTCTGAATTTTTTGAACCGAAAAATCGGTTAACCGATTTTTGGTTAACTAATTTTGTATACCCTGCCCGTCGGCGCAGTGTTGATATGGGCTTCAAGAAGTTTTTGAGGCCTCATGGTTGCTTGGGGCTGGGGCAATTGATAATTCTCAATTTGTGGACAAATTTCAGCTGATATTGAGCAATCTGACCCGATCTTTTTGAGGCCCAACTTCTCAAACAAGGCCCAAGCTAGGAGCCCAATAAATAGAACTTAGTTTGATCAACTAATCCAAGCAAATCATCAAATAAGCCTTCCAAACAACTTGCAGCCCAAGCCCATCTTACTGATCTCTGGGTTTCTCCTTTTCTTTTCTTTTTTTAAATTTTATGATCTTGTTTGACAATAAGTTGTTAGCCATTATTTGTTTGTATTATATGTCTGAATTTTTGGCCATATTTGACAATCAACTGTTACCTATTAACTGCCAGCTAATTGTATTAGTTGTTTGACTTAGCTGATTGCATAAGTTGCTCCTGAAGAAAATATTCGGTGAAATTAGCTAATTCTAACAAAATTATTTTATAAAATTACACTTGTACCCTTAACTCAATTTCTTATTATTTTTCACAAAGCAATCTTTATAAATTATATATTCATCTTTCTTCTAAACATGAATTAAGAATTGTATGATATATAAAATTATATTTAAACATTTCCTAATTTTGGTTATGGCAATACTTGTGTTCATCGTTATCATACTTTCCTTATTAATAATATCTGAAATTTATGTGATATAAACATGCTCATCTAATGCGTAAGAAAAATCAAAAATAAAATATTTGATAAATTTAGAAAATATTAAAATAAACGTGTTAACTTAATCATTATGACCATCAACAATATATCACTTTAGAATGTATTAATGGTCTGTTGTGAGTGGCATTTGAAGTAATTTTGTGAAAATTGTTATGGTCAATATAGGCAATTTAGTTGAAAACTAAAAAGCTCTTTGAAAAAGCTATTCTAAAGAGCTTGTTATAAAAATAATTTTTCGGGTCCAAGAAGTTAATACAAAAAGCTCTTCAACCAAACAATCTAAAGAGCTTTTTGACTAGATTCAAACAGCTAATAGCCTCAAAAAATTATTTTTGGGGCCAAAAAAAACACCTGTACCGAACAATACCATTGTCTTTTAAAAAAGTATTTGCCAAATGAACTATTTCTGAAAAAAAAGATGTGAGATAAAAAGTTAATTTTTGAAAAGCTAACCACAAAAAACTATTCAAGTTAGGGTGTGTTTAGTAAATAATTGTTTGGACAATGCAGGGAGTATTGATGAAGAAAAGCTGGACATATTCAACATGCCTTGTTATTTCCCTACAGTTGAGGAAGTTAAGCTAAGCAGTTGGTTGAGGCTGAAGGATCATTTACTCTGAACAAACTCGAAACTTTTACCGTTGATTGGAGTGTTGATGAGACACAAAACCTACGTGATCGGGCGGAGTTTGTTGTGAAGAGCATGAGATCAGTGATGGAGTCCCTCTTCAGAAGTGCATTTGGTGAGGCAGCCATGGAGGATTTGTTTCTCAGGTTCACAGATAAAGTTGACGAGCCCTTGGCTAGACAAACAAGTCAATACTTCAATTTATTGGTCTCCATTACTAGGAAGGCCTAAATTATCCTTTTTATTATTTACTCTTGTAGTTAATTGCGTTATCCGCTTCAAAACTAGTGTAGGTTATTCGATTCGCACTCATTTTTTCGATAGCGGTGGAACTTTGAATAAGATTATTAGGCTATGATTCAATTGATTTCGTTATGGTCTAACTCATGTTCAATACTTGATTAGGACTGTCAAAAAAACTTGTGTCCATCTAGAACCCGTAAAACTCGCTCCAATGGGTATGAGTATAGGTGGTGAAAATGGAAAAAAATGGAGATGAAGCGGGTATTGCTAAAATAGGTATGGGTATGAGTAAGGATATGGGTATAGGTCCTACCTGGCCCATATCTATTTTATCAACACCCGCCTTGTATTCGCCCCACATAAAACCCGTATTCGTTTGTTTAAAGTTATAGTTTGTTGCATATACTTAGATATTTTGCTAGTTGCTTTGAGTTGTATGGTATTCAAGATTCCGGTGAGACATTTCGTTAGAAACCGTAATTATCGAGTGCTAATTTATTGCTTTAATTGGCAAACTTTTAGTTGTATTCGATGTGATATGATATGTTGCTAGAAACTTAATATTGATGTGACATATTGGCTATTTGATGTCGAATATGAGTACAAAATGGATTTAATTCTGTTTTGTCTATATATACCCGAATAAAATCCACATACCCGCTATACCTATTGGATATGAGTATGAGTATGGGTATAACTTTACAACACCCGATGAGTATGAGTGTGGGCATGGGTATTAATTTTGAAAATGGGTATGAATGAGGATACGATTAAACTCGTCCCGTATCCGTCCCATTGCCACCCCTATACTTGACTCATGTCAAATTGCATTTAGTCTGTACTTAGGGTTGTGTGAATTCACTAGAGCATTTGGTATTGAAAGTACATCTCAATTGATTATATTGAATTTGATGTACTTGTTATTGGTGATGCCCTTTAAATTATAAGATAATGTAGGCAAATAATTTTCTATACTTGTAAATAGTATATCCTCAGCTAACACAAGAATTTAACTCAGCCCAGTAAAAGCATATGTACTCGCTTTTATTTGGGTGTCACAAAACATATTTTGTGTTTACTTGGGGACTTGGGGAGGCACACATGCCATGGTGGGTACAAGAATTTTGTTATCTTGTCTTTGATTAATCAATGCATTAACTTTAAAAAATAAAATAAAATAAAATAAAATTGCGTGACCTCTGTCTCTGCATGGAGGCGTGGGTTTGGACGAGCCACTTGACGTCGAGATTATTATTTGGGTCAGATTTATGCTTCTCGTGCGTTGTACCTAGCTGTGTATTCCACACTGCTGCATGTCTCTCAGTTTTATTATTGCCTGCACATATGAAAGCAGTAAACATGCATGGCATAAGTTATCACATGTCTTTAACATTGTCTGCTTTACGTACAGTCGTCTCCTCTGAATTTCTTCTTAAATGAAGTCTCTAGTTCGAGTCTTATGAATGGAGATAACATGTGATGAGAGACTCCTACTCTTTTATGGTCAATAGTTGATTGATTCTGGTAAAATCAAGGCGCAAAGTTCAAAAAATTTATTCCTGTTGCACTTAATATTCAGGTTGAGTTAGATATAGATTTGATTAAAAAGTTATTTAGTTATGATTCTCTTTTTTGGTATAAATTAATTATCTATCACTAATACCTTTAGGTTATCATATCATAACATAAAACATAGAAATAAAAGTGCGAATTACTATTAAAAAAATAATTTGATATAAAAGATTACCGTAAAAATTATTAGCATGCCTTCGACGGCACTCCCTGGTCCCTACTAATTTTTGTAAAGTACTCAAAAAAGGTTTAAGTTTTTTTTTTTGGGGGGCACAAATGGGAGAATTCGTTAATCGTTAATAACTTGTCAAATGGTACTTAAAATTTACAATCGACGAAAACAAAAACAAAAACAATTTTTTCAAATCGAGTCAATACCTGTCTTAACAAATCTAAGTTACACGATGACTGCTCGTTTTCACTCAAATTGTTGTTTCTTTATAGAATTTGGAGAGAAGATCAACAAATCTATTGTAATTTCCTAATAGTGAAAGACATGCTAACTAGTATCGTTTTTTTAAACCAGATATTTGTGCAACATGAAAAACTACAGTTGAAGTATCGACGCCAATTAAACGATCAGTTTGCAGTAAAAATGCAATTGAAATCAAAACTAAAATAACACTCTCACAATTGAAGAGAAGAATAACTCTTATAAGTGGAGAGACACATATTAGTAAAAAGATAAAAATAATATTAAAGTAAATAGAACAAAAGACAAATGACCCAGATGACTGAAGAATCAGCCATCCTAGCCTCGTAAAACTACTGCAATAAATCAAAGATATAAGGAAAAGAATGGAGATTCGGAGAAAAATGGGGAGAAGGGTGGTTACCAATCTACCGTAAAATAGGTACCAAAAACAGATTATGACGTGGAAAACTTGTTTTCAAAGGAAAATCTAAGGAGAATTTTACGAAAGGCCCACCAGGCTAGCAATCTCTCCCCCCCCCCCCCCTCTCTCTTGCTCTATAAGAGACTGTATCCCCAGTTGTACCAATAATCACTTACAAAGTTGCATAAAATACCAATAATTGAGAGAGAGAGAGAGAGAGAGAGAGAGAGATGGAGGTAGAGAAGGTCCTGCACATGAAAGGAGGAGTTGGACAGCGTAGCTATGCAAACAATTCCCTTCTTCAGGTTTCTCTTCAATTCTATCTATATACTTCACTCTATGTATAGTTTGCTGTACACGAAATCAAATATGTATGAATAGGGCTGCAGAATATGTCTAGACACCTAAAATGGCACCTAAATAAGTTGATATATCAACACCTCCGCTCATGCGAAAATTCTTTAGGTTTGACGTGTGAATGAGGCAAGGATCCTGCTTACCTAGTAAAATAAATTATCAATATGACAGTTACTGCGATTCGAACATGAGATGTTTCGCTTAGAAAAACTTTGATATTTTATTTAAGAGTTAACCTAACTAAGAATTTATGCTGATGGTTGAATACTTGAGTAGGGATATGTTTTATACTCCAACATTGTACATGGGAAACAAATAGAGCCCCCTGAACCTTTTTTTTCCCCCTAACAGTCGACTAATTGGTTTTATATTAGAATGCACACAATCATACGGGTGTCCTTTAGATATGAAGTATATATATTGTAAAAGTCTCTCAACACCTAGCTGCAATCCCATCAGATTTAGCGAATGACTAAACGACTATGAATTAATTTTATACTCTAGTACTATGGAGCTCATACACACACACACACACACACACACACACACACACACACATATATATATATATATATAGGGTGACTCTTGTATGATGAGATTTTAGGTATGATGAGTAGAATAAGGTGATCAGTAATTATCAGTAACTATTGTTTCAGTGATCGTTAGTATTATCTTGATGATCAACATACCTTTAAGGCAACCTTTGAAAATTTATTCAAGATATATTGATCACTAACGTAATACTAATAATCATTGATACAATAGTTATTAATCACTAGTAATCACCTCATCCTACTCATCTTATACAAGATCTCATCCTACCAGAGTCGTCCCTATATATATATATATATATATATATATATATATATATATATATATATATATATATGTATACATATATAGGTGTATGGCAGTTTTCACGAGCTTCTTAGTTTTCTTGGAACTTGGGGTGCTTTTAGACTTGACTATTGAAAGATTTTAATTTGCAATGCCGTGACTCGTGAGCAACTATCCAGCGTCATGCATGTGGGAAACTGTTGATGGAAGCCTGTTGATTGAGGTCAATTTCATTTCGTGATTTTGCTAGCCCCAAATTTTAGACCCCAGCCACACTTGTGCACTTATATCGTGGATTGGGTATACTGACGATGTGACGTAATTTAAATCAAAGAAACTTTAATTTTTTCATCAGAAATGAGACCATGAAAATAGGAATGAGTTATTGATCATATGTATCTTAACACTTTTAAATGTCTTATCTTAATTCAAATTAATATATTTTATGATTTAAAATCACCAAAATTTTAATAATTATAACTTATTATGAGTTATAAAGCTTTAATGTTCATTGATTACATTAATAAATACAAACTGACATCCTAACCGGATCAACTCCATTCGCGAATGTATAACATATTTGTATTTTTTAAATGTAAAAGATTATGTATAAAATGACGATTTTACAAAATTTATAAGTTTTGATATCATTCCACTATTCAATCATACCATTTTTTTAATTTAATATGTAATAATATACATTTCAAGTGATAATAAGACACTTAAAAAGTGTCTTGTAGTAAGACACTTATTATTTTGCTTAAAAATATATGCATATGGTAACCCAAGACTACCAGATAATTTATACGCATATTTTGATTAGAGTATCGATCACTCCATACATTAACAAACTTAGGCTAGCAGTGAGGATTGCTTATTGAGAATCATCTGTTCAAAATTCAATTGTAAGGGCAGGTGCTTACATATCCGAGCCTTTCCTCCCACCCACAAATATTTAGGCTATCTAAAGTTGACCCAACATAATTATCTACTCGAACTGAACTCGAAATTAATTGGGTTTGGATAAAGATTTTGACCCTGTTTAATTAACTGGATTGATACTTTTAACCCGTTTAATTAATTGGGTTAGGTTCATGTTGATAATTTTGACAGAAAAATACTTATTTAACTCGTTTAATTAAATGAGTTAAGTAGGTTGACCCATTTACCTAATTTTCCCATGTATTTTTTGGAAAAAGTTGTGAAAACGTGAAATTTAATCAAATTTATCTTTGTTTTGGGACCGTAGTTCGTGTGAATCATAAACAATGGTTATATTATGATGACATATTGAATTTAAAAGATTAATTCATAATGTTGAAAATCATATTTTAGTGAAAATATTGAGTAGGTAAACGGTTAACCGGATAACCTGAACCTATAAACGGGTTAATATGGGTAAATTTAAGATCAACATGTTTAAAAAATAAACGGGCACAGGTCAAGGTTTTCAACCTGTTTAATAAACGGATTAGGTTCAGGTCGATCGAGAATTTCTCAACCCATTATAAGTTCAACACGAACACGAACACGAACACGAATACGAACTCAACCTGACCTGACTTGTTTGACAGCCATACAAACATCTAATCTTCTTTCATCACCACACAACCCCCCAAAAAAACAGAAAAAACCATATTACGATACAATATAAAGTAACAGTAATATAATTTACTTTTCAGTAAGTGTAGTAATTGTGATAAATCATTTTAATTCTCTGACTGAGAATTAGGTTTGTATATAGCTTTAGTGTGAAGTTTAAGATATGCAAGTATTCACCGCATGAAATTAAATGATCCTGGTTTGGGATTTTTTTGGGGGAGGGGGGTAAAATTGTCGAACTGGTTATGATGATAAGTTTCATTAACGATGTTTTCCCCCTGAAAATGTGGAATAGAGAGCTGTAACAATAAAGACCAAGTTGGTACTAGAAGAAAGCATAAAGGAGGTGTACCATGCCTTGAGGCCGAAATGCTTGATGATGACGGATATGGGTTGCTCTTCAGGACCTAATGCATTGTTTGTGGTAGCTGAAGTCTTCAGCGTCGTCGACAAGTTTTGCAGAAGTTTAAACCTCGAACCGCCACAATTCGGAGTGTTTCTTAATGATCTTCCAGGAAATGATTTCAACACCTTATTCAACTTCCTTGCAAGTTTCCATGAGTGGGTAGAAGAACAGAAAGGCAGAAATTTTGGACCTTGTTTCGTGTCCGGAACAGCTAGATCGTTTTATGGAAGCGTCTTCCCATGTCATTTCCTTCACTTTGTTCACTCTTGTTACGCTCTTCATTGGCTTTCCCAGGTAAATTCTGTTATCGATATACATACCAATATCATACGTCAATAACAACATCTACAAAAAAACTCTCAGCATGGATCACTCTTTCGCGGGGTGATCATCAAGGGAGATCCGAATACATGCTGTCTTACCTCTGCAAGTATTCCTGCAATATGATGCATCTTTTTCTTTAAATTATAAAATCCATGGCAGGTACCAGAAGGGTTGGTGAGTAAGGGAGGAGTAGCCTTGAACAAAGCAAATATATGCACAGCAAAAACAAGCCCTCCAGAAGTGCAAAAGGCATATTATACCCAATTCAAGAGGGACTTCACTCTATTCTTGAGATCACGTGCAAGGGAGGTCGTGTCTGGAGGTTGCATGGTCTTCACATTCTTGGGTAGCGCAAAAAGCACTGACCCTAGCTCAATACCCGAAGTGCTTGGTTCCGCCCTCCATGACATGGTTTTAGAGGTGAGTTAAAAGTTTGCCCTGTGCATTAAGTAATATACGGATACTCTTATTTTAAGGGTCTGTTCTTTTCATTGGTAAATTTCAATTTACCAACTTCAACCAACTTTAATCCATTTCAACCAGTTTCGACAAAAAAATGTCAATTTCAATCCATTTCAACGAACTTTAACCCACTTCAATAAAAAAAATACCAATTTCAACCCATCATATAAAAAAAATATATCAACTTGTTCCAACGTCAACCCACTGCAGCGCATTTAGCTTTAACAAAAAAAAATACCAACTTCAATACATTTCAACCCATTTTAATCAATCTCAACTAGTTAACTTCACCCATTTCGCAACCCATATTTTCCAATGAAAAGAATGGACCCTAGATACCTAAATCTGCCACTGTTGGATGAACTAATTAATATCTAACTTGAACACGACCCAATTAATCAGAACCTTCTATGAAATAATTTTGTTGTTGCATGTCATTCAGGGTATTATAAAAGAAGAAAAACTGGGCAAGTTCAACCTGCCATTGTATTTAGCCACTGCTGAGGAGGTGAGGCAATTGATTGAGGCTGAAGAATCATTTGCTGTGAACAAGCTTGAAACTTTTACGATTGATTGGAGCGTCGACACAACACAAAACCTGAATAACCGAGCCGAGTTCGTGATGGAGAGCATAAGAGCAGTTTTTGAATCCCTCTTATCAGATGCATTTGGTCAGGCAATCATTGATGATTTGTTTATCAGGTTCAAAAAAAGGGTTCAGAAACACTTCGCAAGACAAACCGGTGAATACTTGAATATATTAGTTTCACTCACCAAGAGAGCCTGACATTAATCAAAATGCATAATCCACTTCAGACACTCTTTAGGCTTTAGTTCAGTTCCAGTTTGGCCTGGTTTATTTGTCCTATGTACATCAAGTGTAGAACATATTTGGTTTTATAAATTTGTGGGTTTGAATTTTGTTCAACACCACCACCACCTCCTCTCAATATGAGTCCTACTTTTACGTGATATTGGAAAATTCAAATGTAGGCAACCTTACCTCTATAGACATCTTTGCATGCAGAGATCAGAGGCTGATTCCAATGGGCCTGAATTTTATTATTGTTATTTAATTGACTTTTTTAAAGATTTATTTTCATTAATTATGTTATTTTAATATTATTTCTTCTCATCCAAAATAATAATGGTAGAAAATCAAAATTTATTTGTATAATGTTAAAAAATAATTTGTTTAATGATGGTATAAAATTAATTTCATAAATATCATTGTTACACGTAATTTACTTTTATGATAATTTATTCCGTAAACAATACATTAAAGACAAATAACTATGTATGCATATATTCAACTTTTTACTAATTTAACAACTACTTGCATATATCCTCACAACTTCTTATACCTTTTTACAACTTCTTTACAATTGTTATAACTTCTTATAGTTTCTTACAACTTATTATAACTTCGTATATTTTCTTACAGCTTACAGCAATATCTGCCACCGTGACAAGTAGATGCCCAATTATTAAGCTTTCCATTTAGTTATTCACATCAATTTTAAAATCCTGTCAAGTCAAAAGTAGAATTAGAAGAGCCACGCTTACGCTCAAGTCAAGAACATGCACTAATCGTCAATTGTGCCACGGACTTACCTCACTAGAGCGTACTTGAGGCGACTCAACCCATTTCCATTTCAGCGTATACTCTTTTTCAACTTTCTTTCTTTTTTTTCCTTTCGTTTTTCTGTGTAATAGGAAGAGAACCTTTGAAATTAATGGACCGAAATTTTAAACTTTCAGTAGAACTATGATTTTGGTAAATCTTTAAATCTACCCCATATATGTTTAGTAAATCTTTAAATCTACCGTATTTTTGGGTGGTGGGATTGTTCAAGAAAAGTGTTGTCCAAGTGAAGAGGACTTGTATGCCTTTGAGGACCATCCAAACAACACAACTGGCATTATTTTTTGTTCCCTTGGAGTTGGCATCGGCAGGTAGCATGTAAATTATGCAAGCTAATGATAGTGGAGGTTTATGGTGGTGTGCTATTCCACGTTTTTTTTTTCCCCCCTTCGGGTCGTCAAGTTGGATGTGATGCATTAGAATGTTTTGTGAAGTAATAGGTATACTCTTATGATATGATTAACTATGTTAGGTGTATTTGTTTAACTTTTCGTTTTGAAGGAGATCTATTGTTTTATTAGGAGTTAACTTCGATCTGGCATGTTTTTATGGCGTATTATAAGACGAGTTGTACTTTTACGCTAATCGCATTATATGTTTTTACAGGTATACTAATTATCAAGATATAGATATATATATATATATATATATATATATATATATATATATATATATATATATCATATGAGTCATTTTTTACCTTATATTTTGCGAATGTGGTTCATGAGAATATATACACCTAAAGCATGATATAAGTTTTTAAGCAAAAGCAAGCATTCCTTTCCTTAGCACCTTTATTTTTGTGTTTTTGATTTTTGGAATAGAGAAGCGTAATTGACACATGCCAAGTCAGTACTAGAACAAAGCATAAAGGTGTTGTACGATGCCTTAAAGCCAAAATGCTCTGTGATGGCAGACATGGAGTGTTCTTCAAGTTATAATGCTCTGCTTGTATTCTCTAAAACCATCAATGTCATCGATGAATCTTATCACTGTTTGAACTGTCAAGCTCTAAACTATGGTGTTTTCTTAATGATCTTCTAGTAAATGATTTCAACAGTTTATTTATTCAACTTCCGCCAATGTTCCCATAAGTGAGTTGAAGATGAGAAATGAAGTGATTTTGGACCCTCTTTTGTGTCAGGAACACGTAAACTATTTCATGGAAGAAATCTCCCTCAATTGTTTCATTCATGCACACTAAGTCCCAAATCAACTTTTGGATGCACAGTCATCCATATAAAAGTTCAGACTAACCTTCCTTGGTCAAGAAGGTTACCAGTGTAGCACTACATTGGGGTTCGACTTGCTTATCACTACCCAAACGACGTCCAATTAGATAGTTTCTTGCTTTGCTAGGAAGCTTACGTTGTCTACTTTAGGATAATCCAATAAAGTCCTGAAGTAGGTTGCATATTATTTCACTAAAGTGATGAAAACTGCAACTCTTATAGTGCAGGTTTTTATCGGTGAACTTGCTAAATTTGGGTTAAGTTTGGATCCCATCTAATGAAGCCCAATTATTGCAAGTCTAAGGTTAATTGATTTCCTAAGATGTCTATTTTAACCATATGTACTAAAATTAGCATTGGATTTTAAAATTTAGAAGAAATGGCCAAAATAAGAGGAGTGTGCATCAAAAATCAATTTTGGAGCAATATGAATTTTGACATTTTTTGAGAAGGATGTAGTTGTAATCCTCAGGATTACTTAATGCGGGGGGAATCTGCACACACAAGGAGGAGGCTTCAAGTGATGGCACCCCCCTTGGTCGAGTAAAGCCTTATAGAAGCTTCCTACAAGGTAATGAAGAAATTATGAAAAAAATACTGCTCACTATAGTTATTATTAACTTAGCGCTTTGATTTTTTTTAGGATATGTGTAAGGCCCCTATTGGTTCACTTGCCCCATTAATATATCAGCTAATTCCCTTAATTTTGGGTATTTATAGATCCAATTCCCTCCATGTATACTCAACTTGAGTTCGTTACGAAATGAAAGGCAAAAGGTCATCTTCTCTCTAAAAATCTTTACATTTTTATCTCTTAATTAAGAGTAGTGAGTAGAGTTTTTCCTTTGTAATTCTTCTTTGCTAGTTCTAAGCCTTTAGAAGAGGGATTTGTGGGAAGCTTTAATGCATCATTAGGATCTCACTATTTGGGCAAAAATCTCACAGTCTACTTGATTGCTTGACATTGATCCCAAAGAGGAGCATCCCCTTTGGTTGTGCTTTTTCTTATGAGTGTTCATCTTGGAAGTTTTGAGAATCAATCCTGCTCACTTTATTTACTCTAGTTGTGCTCTTAATTGGCTTTCCCAGGCAAATTTTGCTGTAAATATGCAAATGGGAATGTATAAAAACATGATTTAGCCCTTCCCAGTCATAGAAACCAATAAATTGAAGTATTGACTTGTTTGTCTAGCAAAGGGCTCCTCGACTTTATCCTGGAACCTGAGAAACAAACCCTCTTAACTTCATCAACTGCATGGAAATAACAAGGCATGTTGAACATATAACTCGAACAGATTTAGCTAAAGGAAAGAGCACTTCATAGTAGATTTGGAAAGCTAAGCTTCGTGATACTTGCCCTCTTATTTTGCATCTCATAAACAGGTTCTCTTCTTCTTTTAGGTGTTAAACAAGTATTTTGACCCTTGTCAGAATGTATATATTCCGGATCTAGGTACTTTCAACCATCTATCTATGTCTATATATACACACAGACAGAGTGAACTCGCGATGAATTGAATATGTTGCATGCTAACTAGGCAATACATGGTGTGACGAGTGGAAAATATGGGACCTTAATGTTGAGGAATTAGTTAAATGAAGCTTTACAAGCTTCTTATACATTCATATAGATTTATGGCAAATTTGGCATTGACTTTGTAATTAAATTATTACCCTCCTAAAGTTATGAGTGCAATTTGTTACCTTCTAAAAACAATCATCTTTCATATTGCTTCCAGAAAAAAGGTTTTCAATGTTCCTCCGCTCTTAAGACTTTTAAAAACATATTAATAGTTATAACGGTGGCAATAATATTTTCAGTGTTGCTATCAATAGCGACAACGTGAGCTATCATCGTTTTTCCCCATTTTAGTAACAACGAAAAATATAATAAACATGACGAAGTTATTCTTCGTTAAATTATAATTACAACCAAAAATTTTTCTGTTAGAAGTTCACAAACGGGAAAATATTAGCGATCAGAATTTTCGTCATTATTGATATTATGAACCACATTAAATATTATATTTATTATCAGACAATAATTTTTGGTTTCAGGTAAAAGAAATCCACCACCTCATTGCTCATCTCAATCCCCACCTAATCCAAACTCCAAAATTAGCATTTATGTTAGTTGGCTGCTCTTTATATATATATATATATATATATATATATATATATATATATATATATTATATATATATATATATATATATATATATATATATATATATATATCTGTGTGTGTAAAAAATACGTGTGAGGGTAAAGATTCTTGTAATCGAAATTCGAACTCAAATCTTTAAATATATAATTTTTAAAATTTTCGCCAACTGGCAACTGCACTGAGACACGTGCTGACCTACATACTAACGGGCTTTTGAGTCAACAATTTTGATCCTTCCGATATTATAATCGTATTTTTATATATAAAAGCAAGTGGCCCTTGTTGAGTCAATAATTTTGACCATTCCGAGGCGATAACGTGTAGATTTGATTTTTTATTTTCATTTCGATGTCTTAATTATATTTTTATATGAACGCAAGGCCGTTTGCTGCTTAAGGTAAACAAAACTCTTACTCCACCGCTGTCATTCATATTAATATATGTTTTTTGAGTAATTAGGCCCTACGTGGCTAAATGAATTTTACCCAACAATTTTTTAATTTCTAAAGCACATTTCTAAAATTTTTTATATGGGTCTATTGGAAACGGTGTCTATACAAGTAGTAATGTGCATATGGGTAAGACAGCTTGTATCTGGATCTCCCTACACCCCACGAAAGCGGAACCTATACTGAGAGTTGTTGTTGTTGTTGTATGTTGCGTTTATGTTCATTCAACCCATTGAATCTTAAAGGGATTGAATCTTACAAGTCTCTTGACACGAATCTATCTTAAAATTACATTTAATCGTTTGTTTTTAGAAGTTTGAATGCAATAAAATGAAATCAAGAGCCATGAAAATGATTTTTGATTCCTAACATTAGTTATTTGATTAAAAAATGAATGAGAAAATTTGATTATAAGGGCATAGAGTATTGGGGAGGGGAGAGTCTACTCAAATCCATATGTAACTGAAGGTTTAAGCAAGTTAGTGCCTTAGGAATGTATTCCAATTTAAAAAAAAATAAAAAAGAATCGAGCATCAAGTATAAAAATCAATTATTTCATTCCCATATCAAATTAAAAAAAGAAAAAAAAAGTTGAACAAAAACCCCCTGCTAATGGGGTTATGTTCAATCCAAAAACTACCAAATTGTCAACTTCTTTAAGAGCCCTGATGTATAGGATATAGATGCGTTTGAGATTCAATTTTTCTAAACTTAATGAACTTAGATTGTATATAAATATGGACTCCAATGGTAAAAATGAGTCTGAATCTAAATGAATTCAATTCAGATCCAATTCTTTGCAAACCTTCTTTTTTTTTTTTTTTTTTAACAAAGATAAGTGGTAAATCAAGATATTAGACGCACCTTCTTACAAGAGTACGTCCCATCGAATCAGCACCCATAATATCCCTAAGCTCAGTAGAAGGTAGGGTCTCCCACGTAGTGAAGGCTGGTAGAATATAACCCAGCTTTGCCAAACAATCAGCTGCTAAATTAGCTTCTCGGTAGTTATATGATATAGTGATCTGTGATAACTGATTCAAATAGTGAGAAATGTCTCTAACAATGAATCGAATCTTCCATGGTATGTAGACTGTCCTTTTGATAGCTTGGATGACCGTAGAATTATCTCCTTCAATAATCAGATATTGAACTCCTGCTTTAATCGCTTCCTGTAGACACTCCCGAAGTGCACGAGCTTCAGCAACTAGGACGAAAGTATCTCCATAGGGTGCTGCACGTGCTTTAATTAGATTACTCGCCCGGTCTCGGATGATAAAGCTGCCCGCCACAGAGTTGCGGATATGAGATCCGTCAAAATTATATTTGACGAATACCCGAGGGGGGCATTCCACCGCACAATAAAATTTGAAGTGTAACGCAAATGATCAACTCCCCTGAAAGAAGATCCTTCCGGCATGCAAGTTCGGATTTCCCATTCTGCACAGGCTTTCTTAACACTAATGAGAATTCTTCTAGGATTGAAATGTCGGTCTTTGGAAAGCCACTTCGTTTCTGCCTTTCCAAATACTCCATAATAGGAAAGCGACCTTCCTGATGACATTAGGATTCGGGTGAAGACTATGTTGTCTAAGTAGTTGTAAAGAGCCGAGGTGCCTAACCTGAATCTATATATATATATATATATCTGTGTGTGTAAAAAATACGTGTGAGGGTAAAGATTCTTGTAATCGAAATTCGAACTCAAATCTTTAAATATATAATTTTTAAAATTTTCGCCAACTGGCAACTGCACTGAGACACGTGCTGACCTACATACTAACGGGCTTTTGAGTCAACAATTTTGATCCTTCCGATATTATAATCGTATTTTTATATATAAAAGCAAGTGGCCCTTGTTGAGTCAATAATTTTGACCATTCCGAGGCGATAACGTGTAGATTTGATTTTTTATTTTCATTTCGATGTCTTAATTATATTTTTATATGAACGCAAGGCCGTTTGCTGCTTAAGGTAAACAAAACTCTTACTCCACCGCTGTCATTCATATTAATATATGTTTTTTGAGTAATTAGGCCCTACGTGGCTAAATGAATTTTACCCAACAATTTTTTAATTTCTAAAGCACATTTCTAAAATTTTTTATATGGGTCTATTGGAAACGGTGTCTATACAAGTAGTAATGTGCATATGGGTAAGACAGCTTGTATCTGGATCTCCCTACACCCCACGAAAGCGGAACCTATACTGAGAGTTGTTGTTGTTGTTGTATGTTGCGTTTATGTTCATTCAACCCATTGAATCTTAAAGGGATTGAATCTTACAAGTCTCTTGACACGAATCTATCTTAAAATTACATTTAATCGTTTGTTTTTAGAAGTTTGAATGCAATAAAATGAAATCAAGAGCCATGAAAATGATTTTTGATTCCTAACATTAGTTATTTGATTAAAAAATGAATGAGAAAATTTGATTATAAGGGCATAGAGTATTGGGGAGGGGAGAGTCTACTCAAATCCATATGTAACTGAAGGTTTAAGCAAGTTAGTGCCTTAGGAATGTATTCCAATTTAAAAAAAAATAAAAAAGAATCGAGCATCAAGTATAAAAATCAATTATTTCATTCCCATATCAAATTAAAAAAAGAAAAAAAAAGTTGAACAAAAACCCCCTGCTAATGGGGTTATGTTCAATCCAAAAACTACCAAATTGTCAACTTCTTTAAGAGCCCTGATGTATAGGATATAGATGCGTTTGAGATTCAATTTTTCTAAACTTAATGAACTTAGATTGTATATAAATATGGACTCCAATGGTAAAAATGAGTCTGAATCTAAATGAATTCAATTCAGATCCAATTCTTTGCAAACCTTCTTTTTTTTTTTTTTTTTAACAAAGATAAGTGGTAAATCAAGATATTAGACGCACCTTCTTACAAGAGTACGTCCCATCGAATCAGCACCCATAATATCCCTAAGCTCAGTAGAAGGTAGGGTCTCCCACGTAGTGAAGGCTGGTAGAATATAACCCAGCTTTGCCAAACAATCAGCTGCTAAATTAGCTTCTCGGTAGTTATATGATATAGTGATCTGTGATAACTGATTCAAATAGTGAGAAATGTCTCTAACAATGAATCGAATCTTCCATGGTATGTAGACTGTCCTTTTGATAGCTTGGATGACCGTAGAATTATCTCCTTCAATAATCAGATATTGAACTCCTGCTTTAATCGCTTCCTGTAGACACTCCCGAAGTGCACGAGCTTCAGCAACTAGGACGAAAGTATCTCCATAGGGTGCTGCACGTGCTTTAATTAGATTACTCGCCCGGTCTCGGATGATAAAGCTGCCCGCCACAGAGTTGCGGATATGAGATCCGTCAAAATTATATTTGACGAATACCCGAGGGGGGCATTCCACCGCACAATAAAATTTGAAGTGTAACGCAAATGATCAACTCCCCTGAAAGAAGATCCTTCCGGCATGCAAGTTCGGATTTCCCATTCTGCACAGGCTTTCTTAACACTAATGAGAATTCTTCTAGGATTGAAATGTCGGTTTTGGAAAGCCACTTCGTTTCTGCCTTTCCAAATACTCCATAATAGGAAAGCGACCTTCCTGATGACATTAGGATTCGGGTGAAGACTATGTTGTCTAAGTAGTTGTAAAGAGCCGAGGTGCCTAACCTGAATCTGTTGTGAAGGAATCCCACTTGTGTTGACTTGCGAAGCTCCAGATTCTTCTTGTCTAAGGGCATTCACAAAAAGAGAGAGTGATCTGAAGATTCAATATCCTCTCCACATAGTGGGCATAAAGGGTCAATCGACATTCCTCTCTTAAGGAGAACTCCATATAGCGGTAGGGCATTATGGAGTGTCTGCCATAGAAAGATTTTTATCTTTGGCATAACACCCAGTTTTCAGATCCAGTTAAAAGCCCACTTCGAATCATTAAAGTCAAAATTCTTATGAGTTGTCCATGTAGCAGTTTTAGTGCTAAATTGCCCAGAACCCGTGAGATCCAACAAAATGAATCCTCTGTCTCTATATGCTGCAATGGTATTCTAATCATCTTTTGAACAATATCTTCCCGTGAAACTAGACTCCATATTTTAACACCATCCCAACATTTGTCATTAGTAATGAAATCACATACTTTAAGTTCTGGGTTCTATATGCTGATTGGATCTAGGCCCAACAGTTCCACTAGGTTGGTATGGTCGCACCAATTATCCTACTAAAACAAAATGCGATCCCCTTTACCCATATTCCATCTAATGCCTTTCCGCAGTAATACCCTACTTCTTAGTACGCTTTTCCAAACCCAGGAGTCCGTACTTTTGGTTTTGCATTCTAGGAAACTATTCAAGTTGAGATACTTATGTTCCATGACCGAGGTCCATAAACCCTCAGACCCCCAGAGAACTTTCCCAGCTAGTTTGGCTTGAAAGGCAAGGTTAAACGCATCCGTTTTTTTTTAATCCTAGTCCACCAAGACTTTTAGGTTGACAAATTTTGTCCCATGCAACCATAGGCAAACCCTGTTCATTCCCCAATTTCTTCTAAAAAAATCTTTTATTGACTCTGTCTAAAAGTGTTATGGTCTTTTTTGGTAATTCAAAGCATTGCATTGTATGAGTTGGTAAAGATTTCAAATTTGACTGTATGAGTACTATTCTACCGGCTTTAGATAGACTATTCACTTTCCGTGCTTCCATCGTGGCAGTTGCCTTCCCTAAAATATCAGAGAATGTTGATGCTTTAGATTTTCCTTGAAACACCAGGCAACTTAGATACTTCCCTAAGGTATCTCTCTGAGGGATATTGAAAACGACTGCAACAACTTGTTTTTGAGCATGTGTTGCATTTTTAGACACAACAATGGATGACTTCTGGAAATTAATAAGTTGCTCGGAGAGTTTGCAGAAATCTTCTATGATACTCTTTAGCTTAACACAAGAAGCAAGTTTGGTTTAGCATAATAAAAGACTATCATCAGTGAAAAATAAGCAAGGACTGGTAGGTGTCCTTGGAGAAATCCGAATACCAACCCCAGATTTAGTAATATTAGCTACATCACATAGTGCAGTTACAAAGACATTCATACATAGGATAAATAAATAGGGTGATAGCAGATCACCTTACCTGATTCCCCCTAGATGGTCTGAAAAACCTTTGGAAGAATTATTAATTAGCAAAGAATACGAGACTGTTGTGACACATTCCTTGATCCAGCCAATCTATCGGGTATGAAATCTCATTTGGGCTAAGCATTCAAACAGGAAATCCCGCTCAAGTTCATCACAAGCCTTTTTCATGTCAAGCTTAATGGCTATCCACATTGTTTTCCCTTTAGCCATCTTGAACTTATACATGATCTCATGAGTGATCAGCATGTTATCATGAATAAAGCGTCCAGGAATAAAGGCACTTTAGAACGGTAATACTAGTTTATCCAACAACGGGCGTAGCCTTGACGCCAGAATTTTTGAAATAATCTTATAAATAGTTGAGCATAAGCTAATTGGGTGAAAATGTGAAGTCATATGTGGTTGAGCATTCTTAGGAATCAATGTAATAAAGGTGTAGTTAATTTCTTTTAAAAGCTTGTCATGCAAAAAGAAATCCTTAATACACTCTGTTAGCTCTCCTCTAACTAATTCCCAGTAATGTTGAAAGAACCCTGCACTGAAACCATCAGAGCCTAGGGTTTTGCTGGGATTAATATCAAACACAGCTTTTTCAATTTCTTCTGAAGCTGGTAAACATGTAAGTTGCTCATTATCTTCCTGTGATATTAAACGAGGAAGCCCCAACGCAGGAATCGTTCTTGGGGTCCTATATAATGATTTGAAACGTTCTGTATAATCGAATAAAAAATTTTGTGCAATGTCGTTCATGTATCCAAATACAAGCATCATCTTTTAACTTGGTGATTTATTGCTTTTTACAGTAAATATTGGCCCTGCTTTGAAAAAATGACGAATTACGATCCCCCTTGACTAGCCAGTCCTTTCTAGCCAACCGACCCTAGTACTTTTGATTAAAAAGTAACATTTTTTCTTGCTGTTTAATCAGTCGAACTAGCCAATTGTTTAGCCAAAGAGTGGTTGGGTTTTCCACCAATTTTCTTCCACATAATTAATTTTATCCAAATTGCGCTTGACTTTTTCTTGGAAATTCCAAAGATCGATTTGGCCCATGGTTTAATGCTATTTTTAATAGCTTTTAACTTGTGCATAAGCCTAAACATCTTAGCACCGTTGACTGTGGTTTGCCAATTTTTGTATATGATCTGGTCGACTACATGGTACTTGGTCCAGAAGGGTTGAAATCGAAAGGGACATGGTTGCTGTTGCCTATTCTCTACAACTATGCTGATAATAATAGGACAATGATTAGAAAACGTAAAGGCACCATGGGTCGCGCATAAACTTGGATATAAATTAGCGAAGTCTTCCCTTGCTATGCCTCTATCTAATTTTTCAAACATCCATGATCCATTAAGTTGTTTCTTCCAAGTAAATGGTCTACCTCTTACTGTAATGGATTCTGCTTGAATTGTAGACAAAAAGGACGTAAGCAGTTCTATTCGTTGCAAAGACGGTGGAGTACCCCCTGTTTATCAGTTAGTAATTCTAATTCATTAAGATCCCCTACTATCATCCATGATAAGTCAATCACACTATTCATTCGGTCCAGATGTTCCCAAAAAAAATCATTGTCACGAGCCTAAGTTGGTCCATAAACTCCGGATACCAGGATATTTTGAGAATTACCAGGATCATGGACTAGCATGTATATAGCACAATTTTCTTTCGCTAGAACTGACGCATGACGTTATTATTATTCCAAAGAGCCCAGATTCCTCCTGACTGGTTAATCAGGAGGACAAATCAAAATGATCGAACCCTATTTTTTTTAATAATGTTGCGAGAGTTTTTTTCATTGGTCATGGTTTCAATTAAGAAGAGAATGTCTAGTTGGGCAGTACATTTAAGGATTTTAACCTCCTCAACGACTTGAGCTCTTTTAGCACCTAGAACATTCCAACTTTTCATTTTCATAAAAAAATTAAAACACACACAATCTTTAATCCAAGGCTATGCCTTATGCTTGGGAGTCTATTTGAACTACTGTACTGAGTGGAACACAAGAGGGTGTTCATTATCTTGATGATAATAAGCATACCGTTGGGAGTAAAGATACAATTAACAGTACCCAAATGCTACCAACTTGAAGAGAAGAATGGCTAAGGGAGAGGGCAGCAGCCAGCGAACTAATCTGCACCCTGCACACATACACCCATATGACCCTGTAAGTTTCCACAAGATGCAACCTGCCAATTGAGGACTAGTTGTCACTTTTATATGACAAATGTGTGGGGCTCTACTCCTGGATTCAAAACATCTATTAAAATTAGTACATACAATAAAGCCATTCAGACGACAGATATGAGGGACAAGACGCTTAGGCCTAAGCAACACCACTACCGCGTTACTGCAGGGCCTATATGTCCTGTCCAATAGGATAGACAAGCTGTCCATTTGCTCTCCATGTTCCAGGCGCAATAATCAGGCCGTGAAACGGCAGTCCGAAGAGATAGCCTTAGAAATGAAAGACAAGGTCTCCATTTCACTCGCCACATTTATCACATAAAGTAGAACCTGAAAGAACCAATTAAATGAGTACATACCACCAATAAAATGCCAAAGATTATCCATCTTTGGCCTTCGATACCTCAAAATCTATCACCCAGTGGCCCTGCCATTCACACAAAAGAATGGACAGCTAGTAGAAAAAGAGACAACCAACAGCAACCAAAAAACTTTCAAAGGGAGTAAACTTACTAATTTTCTATTATAATTCAAGCTGAGTCGTGCACCCAAGTCAATAACATAGATAGACCCCATGCACAATACCCAGCAATTAAGCGAGGAGTCCCGTCCAGAAAAGAAAAGCAACCATATGAAGAACACAAAAAAATATGCCCTATGTGGGATCCAGCATTGTGACTCTTCTAGGATATGCCAGTAGGTCTCAGAATCAATGCTACTAGAGTAGCCGTCATTAGCATAATGGACCTTTGGATAAAGAGTCAGGGCTGGCTGAATTAGAAGAAGAATATAGCCTAGGCCCCGCTGGGTCCTTCTTTTAATTTCTCCCCAAAAAAGCCACATCTCCTAGCCCTTTACCCCATTAACAAATCCTACATGCCTCTAGACCTTTAGCATATACCAACCAATGATTGGAATAATGCGTAAGGGGTGGCAATATAAGAAGTAAAGCGTAAAAAAGGCCCAAACAGATTCAGTGCATAAACAGGAACATATATTACAAGTTCTTCTTATACAAACTGACTGCAGTAGCAACAACTTACACCTCTCAAGTGTCCAAAATAAATAGGAGGATATATGTCTAGAGTGACCAAAAGAAAAATAGTACAAAACATTCAGTACAAGAGAGCTAAGTAGAGATTAAACACAAAGGCCAGAGGGGGCAACAGGAGAAGATGAGACACAGTTGCCCACCCACCTTACAATATATATAGACAAGGAACAACACAATGCAATGTTAGAAAACAGATGAGCACCTCCTTTCGAACCCAAGCACAAGCCAGCACAGTGGACACTCGCAACCATAATTACCTCTACAATTCGCAGGCTGAAGTTGAATCACAGTAGGTGCGCTACAATTCAACAATCTAAAAACTTTTATCATTGAATCCTTCATGAGCGGGCACATCGAGTGATTGTGGAAACCATCCAAACCACAGCAACTAGGCACTATAAACCCTCTAATTTTAGGGTAGTAAAGGGGAAGGGGATGAGAAAGGGGTATGGATGCAGTGTATAAAGTACATTGAATCCAGAACCCGCTTGATTCCGAGAAGAAAGAGAGAGAAGGAAGCTCCCTTGCACTAGATGTAAAACGTACCCTCTAGCAGGCCTTCTGAAATTGGCAAAAATCAGAAACCCTATATTAGGAGATGGGTTCTGGTGGGAAGGAGATGGCAAAATCATCATGATGGCACTGAGGATGGAGGATCTGTGAGATGTGAATTTTCAACAAGGGGTAATCAATCAGATGGTTAAATCTAGATAATTGAAGTGAATGTAAGCAATCGAGCAGATTTGCAGCGTGAAGAGCACGGCAATACAATATCAGGGGGGCTAAGGGTCGATCAAGTAATGATGATTAGAGAGGCATTTCTCTCGAGAAACATCATTTCTCTCTCTAGAGTTATCCAGGGGGCAATTCATCAAGAATTCTATAATTCATATTCTTTGCAAACCATAAACAGATAACAATTAAGATGATTAGGTTGCATTACCTCTAAAACCTTGTTCATGGAGAGGCTCAACCAAGCGGCTCAAATATTGGGTTGGGATTATTCCTTTGAAGTGGATACTACCCTGGTAACGTAAGACCATGCGACCTCCAGGCGCAACTTCACAAGCACGATGACCTTAAGAATTGACGTTGAAATCCATTGTCAAAATTGTTTATAGTACATAAGTACTCCTTGTGCACATCTGGAGGGCTTGTTTTCGTTATGTTTATATTCTCCCTTGATTTTAGGTACCATTGACGTATGCCCCTCATTAGTCACCAATCCCATTTGGTACCTAAGGATGTAATTCAAGCAAAATTTTATCAAAAATGAAGGAATAGTAGGAGAAATATGACATATGTTTATACAACAATGCCAACAATTTTTAGTATAGGTCCCGTTTTTGTGGGTCTAAAAAGATTCAGATGTAGGCAGTCTTAAGTTTATACATATGCTTGCATTTAGAGAGATAGTTTACCTGAGAAAGCCAGAGAAGACTGAAAGAAGAGTGAACAAAATGAAGGAATTGGGTGGGAAAGGCTCTTCCATAAAATGATTTAGGTGTGGCTGACACAAAACATGGTCCAAAATTGCATCCATCCCCTTCTTCAATTTGCTTATAGAAACTTGGAAGGAATTGAAGAAATAAGGCGTTGAAATCATTTCCCGGAAGATCATTAAAAAATACCCACCATGTCATGTGTGCCTCCCCAAGTCCCCAAGTAAACACAAAATATGTTTTGTAACACCCAAATAAAAGCGAGTACATATGCTTTTACTGGGCTGAGTGAAATTCTTGTGTTAGCTGAGGATACTATTTATAAGTATAGAAAATTATTTGCCTACATCATCTTATAATTTAAAGGGCATCACCAATAACAAGTACATCAAATTCAATATAATGAATTGACATGTACTTTCAACACCAAATGCTCTAGTGAATTCACATAACCCTAAGTACAGACTAAATGCAAATTGGCATGAGTCATGTATAGGGGTAGCAATTGGAGCGAGTATGAGGCGTGTTTAATCGTATCCTCACCCATATCTATTTTCAAAATTAATACCCATACTTATACTCATACTCATCGGGTGTTATAAAGTTATACCCATACTCATACCTATACCCACTGGGTATAACGGGTATGTATGTGGATTTTATTCGGGTATATATAGACAAAATATAATTAAATCTATTTTATACTTATATTCGACATCAAATAGCCAATATATCACATCAACATCAAGTTTCTAACAACATATCATATCACATAGAATACAACAAAAAGTTTGCCAATCAAAGTAATAAATTAGCACTCGGCAATTACAGTTTCTAACAAAATGTCTCATCGAAATCTTAAATAACATACAATTCAAAATAACTAACAAAATATCCAAGTATATGCAACAAATTATAACTTTAAATAAACAAGTACGAGTTTTATATGAGACTGGTACAAAGCGCGTGTTGATAAAATAGGTATGGGGTGGGTAGGACCTATACCCATATCCTTACTCATACCCATACCCATTTTAGCAATACCTGCCCCATATCTATTTTTTTCCATTTTCACCACCTGTACCCATACCTATTGGGACGGATTTTGCTGGTTCTAAATAGGTACAAATTTTTTTGCCAGCCCTAATGAAGTATTGAATGTGAGTCAGACCGTAACGAAATCAATTGAATTATAGCCTAATAATCTTATTCAAAGTTCCACCAAACTTTATTACAAAGCTATCGAAAAAATGAGTGCTAATCGAATAACTATATGCTCCTGATCACCTACACTAGTTTTGAAGCGGACAACACAATTAACTACAAGAGTAAATAACAAAAAAGATCATTTAGGCCCTCCTAGTCATGGAGACCAATAAATTGAAGTATTGACTTGTTTGTCTAGCCAAGGGCTCCTCAACTTTATCTTTGAACCTGAGAAACAAATCCTTCATGGCTGCCTTACCAAATGCACTTGTGAAGAGGGATTCCATCACTGATCTTATGCTCTTGACAACAAACTCCACTCGATCACGTAGGTTTTGTGTCTCATCAACACTCCAATCAACAGTAAAAGTTTCGAGTTTGTTCAGAGTAAATGATCCTTCAGCCTCGACCGACTGCTTAACTTCCTCAACTGTAGGGAAATAACAAGGCATGTTGAACATGTCTAGCTTTTCTTCGTCAATAACTCCCTGCATTATTCAAACAGTTATTTACTAAACACTCCCTAACTTGAATAGTTTTTTAAGGTTAGCTTTTCAAAAATTAACTTTTTATCTTATATCTTTTTTTTTTTAGAAATAGTTAATTTAGCAAATATATACTTTTCTAAAAGACAATGGTATTGTTTGGTACAGGGTTTTTTTGGCCCCAAAAAGAATTTTTTGAGGCTATTAGCTATTTGAATCTAGTCAAAAAACTCTTTAGAATGTTTGGTTGAAGAGTTTTTGTATTAACTTCTTGGACCCAAAAAATTATTTTATAACAAGTTCCTTAGAATAGCTTTTTCAAAGAGCTTTTTGGTTTTTAACTAAATTGACTATATTGACCAAAACAATTTTCACAAAATTACTTCAAATGCCACTCACAACAGATCATTAATAAATACTTTCTGAAGTGATACATTGTTGATGGTCATGATAATTAAGTTAACACTTTTTTTTTAATATTTTCTAAATTTATCAAATATTTTACTTTGATTTTTCTTACGCATCAGATGAGCATGTTTATATCACACAAATTTTAGATATTATTAATAAGGAAAGTATGATAACGATGAACAAAAGTATTGCCATAACCAACATTAGGAAATGTTTAAATATAATTTTGTATATCATACAATTCTTAATTCATATTTAGAAGAAAGATGAATATATAATTTATAAAGATAGCTTTGTGAAAAATAATAAGAAATTGAGTTAAGGGTACAAGTGTAATTTTATAGAATAATTTTGTTAGAAATAACTAATTTTACCGAATACTTTTTCAGAAGCAACTTATGCAATCAATTAGGTCAAACAGCTAATACAATTAGCTGGCAGCTAATAGTTAACAGTTAATTGTCAAATACGACCGAAAATTCAGACATATAATGCAAACAAATAATGGCTAACAACTTATTATCAAACAAGATCATAAAATTTTAAAAAAAAATCCACCACCTCATTGCTCATCTCAATCCCCACCTAATCCAAACTCCAAAATTAGCATTTATGTTAGTTGGTTGCTCTTTATATATACATATATATATATATATATATATATATATAAAATACGTGGGAGGGTAAAGATTAATGAAAGCAAAATTCGAACTCAAATCCTTAATCATATATGATTTTTAAAATTTTCACCAACTGGCAACTGCACTGATTGACAAGTACTGACCTACATACCGACGGTTTTTGAGTCAATGATTTTGATCCTTCCGATATTTTAATCGTATTTTTATATAAACGGAAGTGGCACTTGTTGAGTCAATAATTTTGACCATTCCGATGCGATAACGTGTGGATTTGATTTTTTATTTTCATTTCGATGTCTTAATTATATTTTTATATGAACGCAAGGCCGCTTGCTGCGTAAGGTAAAAAAAACTCTTATTCCACGCTGTCGTTCATATTAATATATGTCTTTTTAAGTAGTTAGGCCCTACATGGCTAAATGAATTTTATCCAACAATTTTTTAATTTCTAAAGCATATTTCTAAAATCTTTTTATGTGGATCTCTTAGAAACGATGTCTATACAAATAGTAATGTGCACAGAGATCAGACTGATTATATCTGGATTTTCCTAAACCCAAGGACCCATATTGAGAGGAGTTGTTGTCATTGTTGTATGTTGTGTTTATATTCTTTCAACCTATTGAATCCTAAAGGGATTGAATCTTATAAGTCTCTTGACATGAATCTATTTTAAAATTACATTTAATCGCTTGTTTTTAGAAGTTTGAATGCAATAAAATGAAATCAAGAGGCATGAAAATGATTTTTGATTCCCAACATTAATTATTTGATTCAAAAAATGAATGAGAAAATTTGATTATAAGGGCATGTATGGGTTCATATAAAGTATTGGGGAGGAGGGAGTCTACTCAAATCCATATATAACTGAAGGTTTAAGCAAGTTAGTGCCTTAGGAATGTATTCCAATTAAAGAAAAACAAGAATCGAGCGTCAAGTATAAAAATCAATTATTTCATTCCCATATCAAATTTTAAAAAAAGACAAAAAAGATGAACAAAAACCGCCTGCTAATGGGGTTATGTTCAATCCAAAAACTACCAAAATTATCAACTTCTTTAAGAGCCATGATGTAGAGGATTTAGATGCGTTTGAGATTCAATTTTTCTAAACATAATGAATCTAGATTGTATATAAATATTGACTCCAACGATAAAAATGAGTCTGAATCTAAATGAATCCGATTCAGATCCGATTCTTTGCAAACCATATAGATAACAATTAAGATGATAGGTTGCATTACCTCTAAAACCATGTCATGGAGGGCTGAACGAATCGGCTCTAATATTGGGTTAGTATCATTGCTTTGGATACGACCTTGGAACGTTAAGACCATGCGACCTCCATGCACAACCTCACAAGCACGTGACCTTAAGAATACATTGAAATCCATTTCAAATTGTTTATAGTACTCCTTGTGCACACCTGGAGGGCTTGTTTTTGCTATGTGTATATTTCCCTTGTTTAGTGCCACTCCCTCATTAGTCACCAATCCCTTTGGTACCTAAAAATATTTATATCAAGCAAAATGTTATCGAATACGAAGGAATAGTAGGAGAAATATGCGCACACAACAACAATAACTTTCAGTGTAAGTCCCGATTTTATCAGATTTGGGGAGATCCAGATGTAGGCAGTTTTAACTCTTTACACATGACTGCACTTAGAGAGATAGTTTACCTGAGAAAGCCAGTGAAGACTGAAAGAAGAGTGAACAAAATGAAGGAATTGGGTAGGAAAGGCTCTTCCATAAAATGATTTAGGTGTGGCTGACACAAAACATGGTCCAAAATTGCATCCATCCCCTTCTTCAATTTGCCTATAGAAACTTGGAAGGAATTGAAGAAATAAGGCGTTGAAATCATTTCCTGGAAGATCATTAAGAAATACCCCGAATTCCAACACCGGACGGTTAAGATTTTTGCAAGCCTCATTCATGGCTTCCATGATTTCTGAGACTACTAGGAATGCATTAGGTCCAGAACCGCAACCCATGTCAGCCAGCATAAGGCACTTTGGCTTAAGGGCTTCATAGAGCTCTCTTATGGATTCTTCCAGCACTTGCTTAGCCTTTGCCATTATAATCCTCTATTCCAAGGAATGACAACGATAACAATAATAAAAGTGAGAAAAGAGGCATAGAAATTTGTACGATTCTGTCGAATAAGAGGTTTCTGGAAAACTATCGATCTATTACATTGGCAGATCCGTGAATTTCATATAATAATATGATCAGAGTTCTAACTTGAAACTTTCTTAAATTTGATAATACTAACCGATTGTCCTCTCTCTAAACATTTTAAGGACTTTTCATATCGAGTAGAAATTTTTAACAGTTTTTTGACTTAATTACATCCAACGACTAGTATATGCATAAGTTGGATCATCTATATGCAATCGAACCTCCTATTTTCGTTTCTCATGGTAAAGTGTAGATGATATACTCCCACACATGATCTAGCCAAAAAGGTACACTCCCTCCTTTCCATAATTCTTATCCCTCTTTTTTTTTTTTAAAAAAAATAGAAATCCTAAAATAAAGTTTCTTTTTGCAATTATTGATAGTAAAAATTTTCTTTTTGTTCTAAAAATAATGGAAAATACAACAAAAATATGGGATAAAGGGAGTAATAATATATAATCCACTATCCATATGTGCGTCCCTTGGTATCTTGCTATGGTCGATTAAATCGATAATGTAAAGAGTAGATCGAGAGGAGAAACCTGAACAAGAGAGTTGTTTGCATAGCTACTTTCTCCTACTCCTCTATTCATGTGTAGAATGTCTCCCACTTCCATTTTGAGAGTCTCTTCTCTCTCTCTCTCTCTCTCTCAGTTCCTGCCTGTATAGAGTACTTGTGAATTGTGATGACTTAGTTGGATCAACTTTATCTTTCAGGAGCATCATCATGTATATATAGCATGTTAGATTGAACCTACCGTTACTCATAACTTGTTTTGGTTTAAATTAAATTATCATATGATTTAGAATTATCAATTGTCCACTCTAACAATTAATTAGCAGTTTTAATTAGTACTAATTAATGTTCCAAAATAATAAATAGTTCAGGTGTTTATTGTCTATGCTAGCAAATGCAACTAACCCTTGTATAGGATTGATCTTGTGTGTGGAAGAAATATCATACTCCTTCCGTTCCAAAAAGATTGTCTCGTGTTCTTTTTGAAAAGTTCAAAAATAATGCCCTCTTTCTAAATATGAAGGTGTTCAATTTATAAATAGTCACATGTTAATCTTGTTTTGAATTTGAAAATACAATTATTTAAAGGAAGAAAATTTGATATGGCATTTTTGAATTAAAAAATTAAGGACACCATTAGTATTTTATCTTTAAAAAATGTTAGTGATTAATATTTCTTAAAATACGTGAAAAGTCAAACAGGATAATATTTTTGAGACAGTGGAGTATATGATATATGTGATTAACTTTGTTTTTTGGGTGCAGGTAATTAACTATATAATTGTAAAAGGTTATGAATAATGATGCGATTATACACAAGCTGTGAGTGGTAAACTCTTTTATTATCCAATCCTTTTCAAAAAATCAGTACTCATAGTTTAATAGTATTTAGATTAATACCAGACATTTTTGTTTATTGTGTTTTATATCAAAATACATTACATTCTGTGGTTGTTGGTCATAACATAGTTCAATAGTTACATTCCACGCGGCGCAATTAATGGACGCAGAGGGTGAGCATCCTTATCCGAGAATGAACTGTTTTTGTTGCTCTTAATAATTAAGAGAGACAAAAGCAGAGAGAATTCTGGAAGAGAAGGACGTGTAATGGTGAGTCACAAATTCAGCTCATCAGTAACGGTTTTTTGTTTTCTTTTAATCACATCAGCTCATGAGCGAATCTTTGAATTCTTAGGCTTTCTTCTCTATATTGTAAGATTTACAATTTTAGCCTATCACATAAAATTACACTTATAAAGCCCACCATTAAATATGCTTTTTTTTGGGGTATAATGGCAATGTTTAAGTTAATAATTTTTTCTATCTTTGAAAAATAATTTATGATTATTTAAGATAGTAAAAATAATTCGTTTATCTTCAAAATATGTTGAACAAATAAAAGTATAGTTAAACATATGAATAAATTAAAAATACATATGTAGTTATTTTAATGATATTAGTCTGTCACTAATGACATATGTGTGCTTAATTTTTAAGCAGCAAAAAAAAAAAAATCAAATCCAAAAGGACAGCATGAACAATCCGAAGCACAGGCCCAATGTTTAATGCTCACGCCAAGTTACTCTTTTTCACTCAAAAAAAAAGGAAAGCAAAATGAAAGTTCAAAGAAAAAAAAGCAAAAAGCAAAAAAAAGACGAATCATGGAGCAATATATATTGTACACATAGGAATATGTATTCTTATTGATCGTGCGTGTGTATATATATATATATATATATATATATTTTTTTTTTAATATGTGACACTACTGACAATCCCAATGCTTACAGGGCAAACCGAGATCTCCCGATCGCCGCGGCACAAGCTTTAAGACCAATTTTCAGCAGGCACGATTTGCGCTCTCTCCCCAATGAATTCGTAACCAAGACAAAGTTAAGACCTATTAAGACAAGATTGACATTGGAGCAAGGGGATTTGTTCTCTGATCTGGAAGCTCAAGGAATGTAATCGTATAGATTTCAATCATTACATGCATTACAATAAACACTCTCCACGTATAATTTTATTATATATTATTGCCTTTTTATTGTTTTTGTTTTGGTGTGCAACTGGTTTTTTGGTTTTTTTGTATGGAAGAGGGCAAAGTAGTAACGCAAGTGCATGCAATGTGCATTGCTGGATACAGTAGAGCCACATACTAACAGTATTTTATGTGTAATGTAACATTTTTTTGGATCTTTGTCTTTTGCATGAAGTTCTTCAATAGTGAGACTGCTTTTGGCTCTTTTGTTTTTGTCCCCTTTTGGATGCAAACGGTCTAATTTTTGGATGAACTTGGAGGCCAATGATTTGATTTTCAAAAATAGGGCACAGCCCTTTAGTTCGAGGACTTATTTAGTCTCAATAATATGATCTTTAAAAAAAAATAAAAAACTTACGATGAGTTGGAATGGTGGTGCTAGGCTGTCCTAATTTTTTTCTTAGTACATATTATTGAGAATAAACAGATCTACAATTAGAGTAATAGGACCTATGTTTAGATGTTGCACCCCCTAAACTTAAATCATTCATGTCCAAATTCTCCTTTTTTTTTAATCGGAGCATTCCTTTATTATTGTTCTAAACGATGGTAAAAATTACATTAATTTATCAGTAATATAAGGGTGTTTAGTTGTTGGCTTTTTCATTTACTTTTTACACAAAATGAATTTTCGGAGGCTTTTGACTGTTTTGGCTTTGTCAAAAAAGCCAACTTAATGTTTGGTAAATAACTTTTCGTAATAACTATTTTACCCCAAAGAGCCAACTTATAAACAAAATAAGATGAGTACTTTTTGCAAATGGTTGTTTGTATAAATGACAAGAATGTCTAATATTTTATTAAAGTAACAAGACATGCCATTAGTGAAATCAAAAATCCTAATTCTAGTCATTTAAAATTACAAGACATGCCATGGGTAGTTAAGATGAGTAGCTTTGGATTGATGCAAGTTAGTAGTGACATTTGATATTATTTTTTTAATATTATCTAATGAAGATCAAATAATTTGAAATGCATACAAAGTTTAATTTGTAAAAAACAAAGAAAAGGATCTTGAAAAGATTAAATTAGATAAGAAAATCATATAAATTTTAATTCACAACCCAAAAAAAATCCTCAAATGAATAATAAAATAATATTGTAAGACGTAGGCATCACATGAATATATATAACTGAACAGAATTAAGACTAGAATTAGTATGAAAGTAAGGTTCCAAGCATTGAAATAATGTTTACATACAACATAAATTTAGTTCTTTTTTAAAAGAAAATAAAGTGACCAATAAATAAAAAATCATGTTCAACTAAAAAGCAATGTAGAGAAAGCACATTGAAAGTGCAAAAGCTACTAAATCACCCTAAAGGGGGGTGAATAGGGTGATGATCAAAATCACAATTTAATCGAAATAAAGTACAGAAAAGAAATGTGGACAAAACACAAGCGAATTTTTTAACGAGGTTAGGCCTCAACAGGCTTAATCCCCGCCTAGAGTTCTCTGACTCTAGGATTAACCTGAATCTTTATTAGGAGGGATGATTAGAACTCCAGAGTACACCTACTCTAAGTTCCAAGATCCAAGTTGACACCCTCAATAAGGTTTGGTAGAGTTGACCCTTCAATTCTATAATCCCATCTAAACACTACTTGAATAACTCAAAGAACAATAGCAAATTAAAGCTCAATCAATACAATAAGAGAGTGTATTTGAGTATGCCAATGAATGTTTGTCTTGCTTGGTATCTTCAGCTCTCAACTATCTTGCATAGTTATAGGCAAGGTTTGGAGAAATAGAAGGAAAGTAGCCGTTATGCATATCCAGAATTCATCTTCAGTTCAAGGCCTTGAAGATCCAACTCAGTGTCACTGAAGATGGCACAAATTCAGCATGCAACGGCTAGTTGATTTGCTTGCAACGGTTGTCCTAATTTTTTGATAGATTTGGATTCTCTTTGAGTAATTCCTTCCATAATCAAGTCATATGCTGATTGGGATTCTCCTTAAGCTAATTTTATTATTTTTTTCATAACCAAATCATATCTTAAATCACAAGATCAAGGAAGTCCCATAATATATCCAAATATGATTAGTAATTTCATAATATCATTATAGAATATGATTAAAGAATAAATATCTAAGCTTCTTTTTTGTCTTTCATCAAAACAAATATAACATATAATATTAATGGATAAATAGAAAGCCAACAATCTCCCTCTTTTTGATGAAAGATAAACTTCATAAATATCATGGATTCATCAAATAATCAAATTAGCTTACCATAATCTTTCTCTCCCTTTTTATATTTCATCAAAAAGGTTGCATAAGAAGGGGAAATCCAAAATGCATGTTTCATATGCAATACTTATGACCTTACATGTAGTACCTTCAAACTTATCTAATAAGAGCATTAGTACTGAGAAAGAGGATTCAATAAAACATATAGCCATAGTAGCATTTTAAGATCATATCTCAAACTAAACTAACTCCACCTTTAAAAAATAAATAATCAAGATTATGGCAAAATAATATATATATTCCCTTATGGAGATAGACAACAACATTGATGCAAACACTAAGCATAAAATTATGTGCAACAATTCGGTATGATGTTTAAAATATTAAGCAAGCATACTAATATGTCACATGCCATGAAAAAATACGATGCTTATTAATCATATCATGCTTACCTTTTAAAAATAATTGAGCAATTTAAAATTTGAAAATCAAAATTTCTCAAGTAGGAAGTAAACTATGCAAAGGTATTACGTCACCTGATACATTACCTGATTGGTAGCGTTTAACATCAACACGACCAAAATGACCAAATTATTCTCCCCCTTTGACTTTCATAAAAAATAAGAGGAACTTAAAACTATGTTGTTTCATACACGTGAAGTAAAAATAGAGTAAAACCAAATTTAAAACAAAGTGGAAAGAGGGAAGCAAACTAAGTGAAGTGAGGTTAAGTTGGATAAATTAAAAAGTAAGAGAGAGAAAGAGGAGAACATGTGTGGAGAGAAAGGAAATTTGCTGCCCAAAATAATTTCCCAACAAAAAATGAGTCAATTAGGATTTTGGAATAAAATTAGCAAATATCATGCTATTTTCAAGATTAACAAAAATTGAAACAGATTTAAAAAAATTCACGTGCCCAGAATGAAAGAAAATACATCAGATTGCCTTCCAATTCCATTGGGTATAAACCAATTGATTTATTTATATCAATGACCCAAAGTCAAGGCCTTGAAAGTGAAGTTCAAGCCCTTAATTTGGTCATATTCAAAATGTTTAGCTTCTGCCTGTAGTTCAAGCCCTTGAATTATAATTTAAGGCCTTGAATTTCTTGATAGTGATGACTGTTTCATTGGCTTGTCCTGCAAAAGCTCATGAATATAGTTAGTACTTAGAGAGGGCTCCCCCTCAATTTATGCACCAATATTAAGAATTCTCCCCCTTTCGTCAAGACACTAAATCAAACCTTTCTAGCCATGGTCAAAGTCACAAAGTGTCGACTTTTAAGTACGCCTACAAAACAATAGAACAAACCTTTCTAGTCTTGATATCGAATTTGGGTCCAACATAGGTTGTGACCCTATTTTGTGGTCTTGTTCCTTTTGGTACCCAAACTTGGATTATCTTGGTGTTTGGCTTTTTAAGAGGACATGAGTAGGAAATATGACCCTTCCTTAAACAATAATTACATACGGTGTGAGGTTTGTCTTAGGATGTTTCATGAACAAAGAAATTTTTGTAATTTTTCTTTTTGTTAAAAGGATTGTATCCAATACCTTCTTTGTTGAAGGACATCCTTTGAGAGTCTAGCAATTTGTCCAAATTTTCTTGTCCTTTAGAAAATTTTAATACTACTTTTTCTAGACCCTCATATTTGGATTGAAGCTCTTTCTTTACATTTTCAAGCATTTCAATTTTTGAAAGAGATTCACTATTCAATTTTTGTAACGACTCTTTTTCAAAGAGTGAATTATGAATTGTTTTCTTCAAGGATTTTATCTTGGACAAATATTCTTATTCACACCGAATGCATTGGATTAATGCTTGAGCTAATTCATTATTTGAATATTCAAGAAGGTCAGAATAGTCTACCTCATCCAAGTTTTCAGATTCGGTTTCTTGAACGTCATTCGGCATAAGGCATAGGTTTGCCATTTCTTCTTCTTTGTCACTGTCACTGGAGTCACTATCACTCCATGCGGTAATCATGGCTCTCTTGAACTCTTTCTTGGGTTTTTATTTACGCTTTTCGGCTTTCATTTGCAAAACTGGACAGTCTTTCACAATATGCCCCGGCAATCCACATCCAAAGCAAGGACCCAAGTTAGAATCATTTTGTTGTTAAGAAATTTTGTACCTTTTGAGAGCTTCTCCATTTTGCTTGATGATGATCCCTTTTTGTAGAACTTCTTGGGATCAAATTTCTTTGATTTGAACATTTTCTTTAATCCTTTCGCGATCGTTGCCATAGTATCTTCATCCTCTTCACTTGACTCTTCTTCCAAGGAAATGGCGTTTTCACTTTCAGTTTTGAATGCTACTCCTTTCTTGGATTGAGTTTCTTTTTCTTTTTCATCTTCTTTAAGATGTATTTCGTGGGTCATGAGTTTTCCGAGCAAATCGTCCAAGGCTAGAGTATTGAGGTTTTGGGCTTCCTCAATTGCAGTGATCTTGGGACCCCACTTGTTTTTAGGAAGACACCGAAGTATTTTCCTAATCATCTCCTCATTGGTGTAAGTTTTACTGAGGGACTTGAGATTATTGGTTATATCAGTAAACCTCGTAAACATCTCCTTGATCGTTTCATCGGGTTGCATTTTGAAAAGCTCGTATTGATGAACGAACATGTTGATTTTTGTCTCTCTCACTTGACTTGTCCCTTCATACGTCACCACCAACTTGTCCCATATTTCTTTGGCTAATTCACATGCACAAATACGATTGTACTCATTAGCATCTAATCCACAATATAATATATGCATGGCCTTACAGTTTTTTGACAGCCTTGCGAAGTCTTCTTGGGTGTGTTGATCTTCAGTTTTCGTAACGGTTTTTCCATCAATCGTGATTTGCGGAACGTATGGTCCTTTTGTCACGATGTTCCATAATTCATAATCTTCAGTTTTGATAAACATTTGCATCAAATTTTTCCAATATGAAAAGTTAGTACTCTAAACAAAGGTGGTCTAATAGTAGAGCGACCTTGATCATAGTAACCTTCTCCGGTAGTGGCCATGATCGTTCCCACTTGACGGTAAAGTCAAAATATGGTGGGTTTGGCTCTGATACCAATTAAAAATGCAAAAGCTACTAAATCACCCTAGAGGGGGTGAATAGAGTGATGATCAAAATCGCAATTTAATCGAAATAAAGTGCGGAAAAGAAATGTGGACAAAACACAAGCGAATTTTTTAACGAGGTTGGGCCTCAACAGGCTTAATCCCCGCCTAGAGTTCCCTAAGTCTAGGATTAACCCGAATCTTTATTATGAGGGATGATTATAACTCTAGAGTACACCTACTCTAAGTTTCAAGACCCAAGTTGATACCCTCAATAAGGATTGGTAGACTTGACCCTTCAACTCTATAGTCCCACCTAAACACTACTTGAATAACTCAAAAAACAATAGCAACTTAAAGTTCAATCAATACAATAAGAGAGTGTGTTTGAGTATGCCAATAAATGCTTGTCTTGCTTGGTATCTTCAGCTCTCAACCATCTTGCATATTTATAGGCAAGGCTTGGAGAAATAGAAGGAAAGTAGCCGTTATGCATATCCAGAATTCATCTTCAGTTCAAGGCCTTGAAGATCCAGTTCAGAGTCACTGAAGATGACACAAATTCAGCATGCAACGACTAGTTGATTTGCTTGCAATGGTTGTCTTGATTTTTTTGCAGATTTGGATTCTCTTTGAGCAATTCCTTCCATAATCAAGTCATATGTTGATTTGAATTCTCCTGAAGCTAATTTTATTATTCTTTCCATAACTAAATCATATCTTAAATCACAAGATCAATGAAGTCTCATAATATATCCAAATATGATTAGTAATGAATCTAAACTTCCTTTTTGTCTTTCATCGCCAATTGAAATTTTAATAACCTTTTCAGAAATATTTTACTAGAAATAGCGATTCAAATGACTAATAGCAAATCAATTCAAACATCTAATAGTGAAATAGAACATCTAAACTAATAACATTGCCAGCGAATTAAATAGAAAGTTTATCTGACGGAGTAAAGATAGAACCAAATTAAAGGGCCTTATTAATAATTTAAAATTTATTATCCTCAAGTAAAATCCCAGGACTTTAATTTCCCCGCCTAAATGAGTTCAAAACCAATAAGTCACTAGCGTATTAACCATACGAATCCAAATTTAGTTATTTACCTTGTTTTTAGGGTTATGATTATAAACTCTAGTTTGTACACCTACTCTTTAAGTTTCAAAAAAGACCCAAGTTCAAATCTTTGATTACCCTCAATAAGGATTGGTAGACTTTTTTGACCCTTCAACTCTATAGTCCCACCTAAACACTTACTTGAATAACTCAAAAAACAATAGCCAACTTAAAGTTCAATGACAATACAATAAGAGAGTGTGTTTGAGTATGCCAAATAAAATGCTTGTCTTGCTAATGGTATCTTCAGCTCCTCAACCCTTCGCATATTTATAGGCTCGTAATGTCAGAATAAGGGAAAGTACGAACTCGCATTAATGCATATCAGCAAGAAGTTCATTCTTCGTGAGTTGGTCCTTTTGTCAATGGCATCTTGCCTAGTTCAATAGTAGTCACCTTCTCCGAATGATCGTTCCCACACAAAGTCCAGCATGCAAAATCGGAAATAGTTGACAAAGCGAATTTGCCTTGCCTAGAGTGTGGATTATCTTGATGAGAGTGTTTCAAGAGTTGATGGATTCTCTTTCTATAGGAATAACTCAATTTTTCCTATCCAATAAATCAAGCTCAAGCATGGCAAGGCTTGGATATTGCATATTTCATCTTCTTCAAGAAGATCCAGTAATCACTTTATTAGTTCTTTCCAGCGACAATATAATCAAGATCTTGAAGCGATCAATGAAGTCTCATAATATATCCAAATATGATTAGTAATTTCATAATATCATTATAGAATATGATTAAAGAATAAATATCTAAACTTCCTTTTTGTCTTTCATCAAAACAAACATAACATATAATATTAATGGATAAATAGAAAGCCAACACACCTAAATGAAATTTTAACAAATAACCTTTTCAGAAACAACTATTTTACTAAATATTTTTTTTAGAAATAGCTGATTCAAATGACTAATATGCAAACGGTCAATTCAAACATCTAATAGCTAATAGAAATAGTTAACATCTAATAGCTAATAACCGATTGCCAAATAAGGCCATAATGTGGTAATTAAATAGAAAGTTTCATCTGAAAAAACAGGAAAATTTGTAAAGATAGAACCAAATTAAAGAAATCACACTAAATATGTATATAGTTTCTCTTATTAATAATTTAAAATTTATTATCCTCAAGTAAAATCCCATATCCAAGTCTTATAAATGACGAAAATTTAATTTCCGACTAAAGAACTCTACTTCCTTTATAGATATTAAAAGAATAATATTTAGAGGGCGTTCAATGAAATGTGTGTACATTATTTAATGAGTTGTTATTCAAAACCAATGTAATATGTATAGTAAATAAAATGTCACTAATGCGTACGCTGAGTCGTGACTTTGCAAAGCACATACATAGAGATCACAAATCAGAAGTCTAGTATCTATTTACCTTGTTTTTATATCCATCTAAGATGGTTACCGAGAGGGGGATGAGGGAAGAGAGCAAGTGGGGATATATGTGAACAGAAAAGCTCGACACGAATTTAGTTAACTGCGTTCATCTGGTGTATAGGGCAGGCCTACACTCTTTAAGTCTTAGAGGGTCTGTTTGGTGAGAAAAAGTGAAATGAAATGAAATTATTTTTGAGTTCTGGAGAGGTTGTCAATGGAACTTGAATCCAAAACTCAAGTTCAAATCTTTGTTGTTTGATTAGCAACTACGAAATGGAATAGAATTATTTTATTTAGGATATTTTTTCAATTAACTATTTCTTAGATTTTGTATTTCATTTTTTAATTATAGTGTGAGTTATATTTCTGAATTTTTGTTTAATTGAGGAAATAAATATTATGAACTCATAATTTTAAAACAAATCGTATTTATTTCAGCCAAAAAAAATCATACTCATAAACTGAGGTTGAAAACCATAGTTTTGTAAATCCATGATTTTTCAGACAAAAAAAAGTAAATCTATAATTTTATAGACACAAATTAATTAGTTCATTTCCCCCCTCTCTTCCCCTCACTCAGATCTCTAGATATCCTCACTTCCCTCTGTTTGCATTATAAATTCTCGGCAAGATCCACATGTAACAAGAAATCCATATGGGGAAAAATCGAAGGGGAAAAAAAGATAACGAAGATGACAACATCCGGCGATACATCCAGAATGACGAAGATCAGCGTCTTCTGGTGAGGCTAGGGCTTCACGGCGAATGGCGGCCGCCCTCCTACTTGTCAACGACAGATGGGTACAGCGGCGTCTCTCTCTCTCTCTCTCGGGTTTGGGTGAATTGAACAAAGTGAACTAACGAAAGATGAAACAATCAAATTTTGGTTTTATTTTTCTTTGATTTTTAATCAATAACATGATCCCTCGGGCATTGGAACTTAATTGAAACCTCTTGCTAATGGGAAGGTTCAAGTCCCTTGGAATTGGGAAAACTGGATACTCTCAGATTTCAAGTCCCTTCCTCTTAAAACTTTCATCAAATAAGGAGTGAAACTTGAAACTTTAGGATTCAAGTTTCATTTCCTTTTCCCTCACCAAACAAGCCCTAATATGAATTTAGATTCCTTCCCACGTGTCCACTAGTTGATTGGGACAAAGGAAACAATACAAAGAACAAGAAGTACAGTGGTATGTAGAGCTAGTCAAAGTTGACCCTACATAATTATGGATCCCTTTTTTTATCAACAAAAGGAAGATATTAATATTACTGCAAGATCAGAATACAACAGTTGTCGTCTACAGCGAAATTGAATATGTCATCTGGTAAGTCGTCCATCCAAAACCTAACTCCTAGAACATAGGGTCGGATCGTAGGAGGAGCATGAACTACCCTATTCCCTTCCCATCTAACACATTGGAAAGCACTAAAACTAAACTGGGTGCTCAGTGCTAGAATATCCTGGTAATGACACCAATGTCAGCATTTAAACATGTCTTCTGCTGCAGCTTTGCTATCAAGGATTGGCACTCTCCTTCAACAATGATGCTCTGGATGTCCCGACCTTGCGCTTGTTGTAAAGCAGATCGACACGCTCGAGCTTCCTCCACTTCGGCTCCCAGAAAAGACTCTCGCTACATCCTGCCACCACAAAGAACTTCACCCTACAATTTCGCAGGACAAAACCCCACCCATAGCCGTTACCTTGTTTGGAAGATGCATCAATCAAAATTCAGCTTCGTCAATCCACAATCGGGGGGAGGCCAGGTAGTAGCCAAAGCACACGGTTGGATGCCAACTCTGTCCTTAGCCTCACGATAGTCATGAACAAGAGCAAGGGCGCGGGAACTAAGCTAGGCTAGGGACACATCTGGTGAGCCAAATAAGGCTCTATTTCTAGCATTCCATACCTCCCACGCTATAGCAATATACTACTAAAAATTCATCTTATTCTGATGGAATTTTCCAACGAAAATAGGTCGACGGATTCTGACAAATTCGTTAGAATTCCGACAGATTTTTCGATGGAAAATATTAAAAAAATTTTAAAAAAAGTTTTTTGATCCCGACTTGAATGGAAGGAAATTCAAATTTTTTTGAATATTCCGACAGAAAAATCCGTCGGAATTCCGATAGAATATTTCTTCGAAATTTTCCCTATAAATTTCGCTCAGTGCTTCATTTTTTGGTGCTCATTTTGTAAAATAGAGAGAGATAGAGAGAGCAAGGGAGCATCGCTACTTGCCATCGCCCCATCACCGCTTGCCGCCTTCCCACCACCGTCATTCGTCGTCCACTTTTTGATAAGGTTTTCTCGTGTGTAATTTGTACAAATTCATAGCGAATTAAATGTATATGTTGAATTTAATAATTTGTATAATTAGTTTGCATGTAATTATGTAAATTTAATTGTTTATATAGTTAATTTGTTACATCGGTATTAGTTTGTTAGGATGACAATTTGTTCTCAATTTTGTAGTTTATTGTTAAATAATATAATTTTTTATTAATTAAGTATAATTTAATGCTAATATCAATTTACTGTCAGATGATAAGAATTTATTGTTTATTAGATACATTGGAAAATGTTTCCATAGTTGGATACTATATTTTTTATATTTATTAAATAAAATTTAAAAATGCCGACGGAATTTCTGACGGATTCGGACGGGTTTCGAGTGACTTTCTGACGGAATCCGTCCGACGAAATCCGCAAAAAAATCAATTTTTTTGAAATTTTTTCCCGAGCTTTTTTTGCCTCCGATGGATGAGTCTGTCGCTGCTCAATTCCGTTAGAGATGCGGTCCAACGGACTTCTGATTTCCGTCGGAACACATTCCCAATCGGCCTTATTCCGACGGATGCTATCGGCCGGAATATCCGTAGAAATTTTGTTCTTTCAACAGAAAATGTTACTTTTTCTATCGAAAAATCTGTCAGAAAAAGCTAATTTTTCAGTGGTAATAAACTCCCCCCATACATCATTATCTTGAAGAACCCAATGGACATGCCAAAAGATATCCCAAAGCAAGGATAGTTGGCCCATATGCACGAGTGCACAGAATTTGCTGCTCTCCCATATCAACGCTGCATGTGGGCACTCGAATAAGGCATGAACATCAGAATCGACAGGTGCCCCACATAGCTTGCAATGCATAGAAGCTGTCGATATGCGACTGGCAATTCGAGTAGCCATAGGTAGCACCATGGCGCAACACCTCCACGCAAACATGCGGATACGAGGAGGAATATTGAGGTGCCATAGCGTAGCCCACTCCGACTTACTACAAATGGTACCCATCGACTTATCAGCATGACGTTTGGAGCTACAAAACAATATGCTGACTTCATCGTTAACTCTATGTCAGCACATGCAATGCAATGTTTTCAACTCCCAAACAAAAATCTCGCCAGATTGACAAAATCAGCAGAGACTTCTTTGGAATGATCTAATGATAATAAGGTTTACCTATGATAGCATGAGATAAGATATGTAGGTCGGGCCTAAAAAAGCGTGGGGCTTGGGTTGAGAAAGATGGAGGCAGTTAACAGTGCCTTTCTGAGCAAGTTAACATGGAAACTATTTTACGGTCAGAGTCTTTGGGTTGACAAATGAATGCTAAATGTCCGAGCGATAATTTTTTCAGTTAGTAAAAAAAAAAAAGGTTCATGTGTTTGGAAATATGTGCTTTATAATCGTCAACTATTTAAGAAAGGACTCACTTGGAAGGTAGAAAATTGTATTAATATTAACTTTTGGCTTGATAATTGGTGTGCAAATGATCGTCTTGCAAATTTGAATGGTATCTTAGATCATTCTTGTATTGATACAATGCTTAAAGTATTAGACTTTATCACAAGAGATAGGGAATGGGATATTCCTAAACTTCATCCCAATGATACTTGCTACACCATTACCTTATAGTACTATCCCCGACTCCTTCTGTTGGGGCTTATCTGGCAATGGAAAGTTTTCCACAAAGACAGCAACCTAGGCAGCACATCGGTTGGACTTGACAAACCATCCTACTTGAGAATATAAGTGGATATGAAATCTGGATATTATACCTAAAGTAAAAATACTTATGGCAACTGTGTCATGACTCATTTCCAACAAGAGGCGCCTTGACTAGCAGGGTATGTATATTGATTCACATTGCCCTGTCTGTCAGATGGAGACAGAAGATGTCAATCGTTCTTTTTTTAAAAATGTAATCTCACCCAGAACGCATGGGGATTGGCTGATTGTCATGACTGGGTTGATATTAACCTCCTCGCAAACCCTCGGAATAGAATTTTGCAATGTTTATCCAATCTTAAAGCAGTTAATAAGACTACCACGTTGGATAGAGTAACAGTGCTCTTGTGGAGTATTTGAAAATTTAGGTATTAATAATATGGCTTTTCGTAATGAAGCATCAAACCTGGCTATTACACTAATTAGAGCTAAGAAAGGAATATTGAATGGCGCATTAAACATAAACTCACATAACATATTCAACCCTCAAAAACAACTCTTTCAGCTTCCAGTTGCAGGAAGACTGTTAAATTTTTTATATCAATTGCGCCATTAACAAAGAGTCACGTATATAAGCTCTACTGAGGTTTCAATCCAAAATCAATTAGCAATGGGTGGAGTAACTCCCAAGCTTATATACATGCTCAAACCCTTTAATTTTCTCAATGTGGGACAATACCTACTATCATATTCTTTGAGTTTTTATCAATGTAGTACAATATCCACTTTCATACGCCAACATACCCCCTCACATGTGGGCTAATAAGGTTCAACACATGCACACAATTTCAATAAAATGGGGACAGTGACAAATCAAGATCGAGCAACCTTACTTTGATACCATGTTAAATTTTATATATCAATTAGGCAATTAACAAACAAATCATGCACATAAGTTCAAATGAAAGTGCGTATTATCCTACATTGATAAAAATACAAAGAATATGAAAGTGGGTGTTATTCCATATTATTAAAATTAAAGGGTTTGAGTATGTATATAAGCTTGTGAGTTACTCCACCTATTGCCAATTGGTTTTGAGATGGAATCTCATTTGAGCTTATATGTATGACTTTTTGTTAATTACCCAATTAATAGATAAAAATTTAACATGGTATCAGAGCAGATTGCTCGATCTTGAGTTGCCACCGTCCCCATTTGATTAAAATTATGTGCACGTGTTAGGCCTTATTAGTAGCCCGCACGTGAGGGGGCGAGTTGGAGTATGAAAGTGGGTATTGTCCCACATTGATAAAAATATAAAGAATATGAAAGTAGGTGTTGTCCCACATTGATAAAATTGAAGAGTTACTCTACTGATGAACCTCTATTTTGTATTATTTTTAGCCCCTATTTGACCCATTTCCGCCCCCGTTTTCACGTTTAATTGTGTTAAGGAAGGGTCAAATCGACCTCCTTTTGCATACTTTTAACTCATATAACATCTTTCGATACTTTTAGGAACTTTATTGAAGAAACGGAAAGATGAACAATATTTAGCAGAAAGGAGTGCCAAAAAGGTGAGAAAAGCTACGAAAAAAGTGTCGCACGAAAGTCCCGAAGAATCGAACACACGCGACAGGGCAAACCACGAAAACCCGACAACCCGAACCGGCCGCCACATGGCACGGCCTGACCGTGCCACGGTCGTGCCCCCGGGTTCGTCAGCCGGTTTCGCGATTTTTTATTTAAAGTCCTCTTCGGGCGTTTTTGCGAGGGAGCGCACGGGACTAGCTTGGGCGTGTCTCTGGCGATTTCTAGGTTAGTTTAGGTTAGATTTTAGTTAATAAGGGAGATTAGTTTAGGATTGAAGATTGTAACATTGGATTCAACCTTTGGATTTCAAGTTCTTCATCAACTCAAGACTAAGTTTTCTCCCCTTTTCTCTATTCGTTTCTATGTTCTTGTTATTTATGTTTTGTTGGTTTTAATTCTTGTATTTGTTTTGTTTGATTCATATGTTTAATTTCATTGTTAATTTGTGTTGTTTAGTTGTTTAAATTCGTTTTATTTCATTCCCTTCATTTTGTTCTTCAAGTTTACGTTCCTGTTGGTTAGTTTAGGTTTTCATGTGTTTTTCATGTTTGTTGGTAGATTGTGTTGGCTTGGATTGTGATTAGCCTCTTGATGGCTAATTGATCTTGTACTAGGTCTAACCATACCCAATCTATGCTTAGAACTTAGAGTTTTCTTTCACACCCGCCAGGTGTTCGATGAAATGCTTGAGAGAGCTTTCATCCGTAATTTTGGGCGATTGACTTATGCTAAGAGGTGAGGTCAATTTGCTAGTGTGGGAGAGAGAATAGCCGAGTTCGGGATACGAAAGTAGTATCCGAATCGAGCTAGGTCTGGAGTTGCTAGTTTTGTGGTCTAATTCGCCTAACCCCACGAAAGTAGGTGGTTACACGAGTTAGACTAGCTCATGACTCTTGAGAGAGGACTTGGGTGGTCTTTGATGGTGCAACCGACCATCTCTTGTTCATAGTGTGGTTCGGGTAGGTTAGGACTCATCTTGGTTAGTTGGTTCATCCATTGGTAAAATCACAACTCCAAGTCGCTTGTTTCTGTATTTGTAGCATAGTTTAGTTCCCCTCCTTCACCGTTGATCTCGCCTAGATTGAGACGCTCTAGTGAACTCTAGTAGTTAGAAACACAATTCACTGTGGACGATACCCCAAGTACTCAACGATGCATCTTGCACTTGGGGTTTATAAATATTAAAACTTTTATTCTTGCAACAAGTTTTTGGCGCCGTTTCAAAAACTTGTTAGCAGTTTTAATTACCGCAAGTGCACGGCGTAGCTGTAGTTAACAACCGGTAAGTACAGGTCGAATCCACAGGGAACTTGGCTTCAACTACCAGAACTAATTAAACCACTCAAGCTAGGCAGTCACAGTTGGAGTTTTGGAATTAAACTAAGGGAAACAATAACGACTTAAAGATGAATTAAACAGCAGAAGAGTAAACACCTAGGTTGAAATTAACAGTACAAATATGCTAGCGAATCAATTACTAGCCCTACCAAACATCTCCCAGGCATGCATCACGAATGGATAAATTATCAATTAAGCCCATCTCCTCCCTCTCTCAAGGGTCAAAGACTAATCCTAAAACTATAGTCGCCTATTTTCATGGGACTAAGAGTCGAAGGATTACAAGATCTATAATTTCAAATCCCAATTAGAATCCTAACTATTTTCATGTTAAAACCCTAATCGTCTACAAGGCGCATTAGGTAAAGGTTTCGTCTCTCAACGCTCCCCTAAACCCCAAATAAAAAGGATGAATGTTCTTTCGAGCATTTCATCGAGCATGTGGCGTGCATAGTAGAATTCATAATCGCAAATCAATGGGGGAGCAGGGATTGGGCTAGTACAAGATTCAACTACACATATTCGGCGTCAATCCCAACCTAAGTTGAAGGATTTAACCTACAATCATGTTTACCACAACAATCGTAATATTCAATTCAATAAACATCACAACCAAACCCTAAATAATTAAGAACAAGAGGAGAGAGAATTAGAAGCAAGAACCTGAAATTAATCGAATGAATTAATGATTGAAGAAACTTCAATCCAATAGCGTGATTCAAGAGTAATAAAAACTTAAAGCTTAAAATAAACCTAAGAGTCGCCTAGAGAAAGTTTGAGAGAAAAACTAAAACCTCAAACTCTCAAAACCCTCTCCAAAAAAATAACCCCGAAGGCAAATTTAAGTCTCGTTGCAGAACGGAGGTGGCACGGTCGTGCCCCGAGGCACGGCACCACCGTGCCAAATTTCTGGAGACTCGCCAAGCCGACTTGGGGAACCGGCCACGTGGCACGGTCAGGCCGTGCCATGTGGCGGCCGGTTCGGGTTGTCGGGTCTTCGTGGTTTGCCTTGTCGCGTGTGTTCGATTCTCCGGGACTTCCATGCGACGCTTTTTTCGTAGCTTTTCTCGCCTTATTGGCACTCCTTTCTACTAAATATTGTTCATCTTTTCGTTTCTTCAATAAAGTTCCTGAAAATATCGAAAGATGTTATATGAGTTAAAAGTATGCAAAAGGAGGCCGATTTGACCATTCCTTAACACAATTAAATGTGAAAATGGGGGAGAAAATGGGTCAAATAGGGGCTAAAAATAGTATAAAATAGAGGTTCATCACGCCCCCATGCTTATTTCTTGCTTGTCCCCAAGCAAGACTATGCTATGAAAAGTCAGGGAGGATGGTGGACCTCTAAACACACCCTCTTTAGGGAAAAGGATGGAGGATCAACGAATCACGCTAATCATGCAGTGAAAGTGGTCAAGTCAAGGTGTATAAGAAAATCTCAATAAAAATGTATGCAATGTCATCCATGAATCACCTTGTCCAAATAGGGCACACCACACACCCCAATATTGAAACACATAGTAGGACATAACCTTCCTTAACAAATGGTGAGTAAGCAAGACTGGTAGGACCTCACTTTAAGGCAAAGTGGAACACTCCTCTCAATGTGTTTGAAATATGTAACAAGGGCACGCTCAATACTCCAACCAATTAGGCAAACTACCATATGCTTGGTAACGTTCTCTACTCTCCACCGCAAAAATACAATATGCAATGTGTCAATCATGAGGGCTTGCGATAAGGATGTAATGGGGCTAAGGTCAAGGGTGCGAAGTGGAAAAATTTGGGAAAAGTGGAGCTATTAGTCAAGGACTAGGGAGCAAGAATACTTTCACAATCAACACTAAGATTACAACCTCACACACGCTTGCGAATCGAGCAACAAATCTCGCAAAAACCTCTAAAGAGGAATCAAACAAGCTTATTGCAAAAGCTTCCACGCTACCCATTTTATTTGCAACTTCTCTTTTTTTTTCCTTCTTTTTCCTTTTTTTTGAGAAGCAAAAAAGATGCACATTGGATAGCGTTGGAAATACCCCCAAAAAAAAATCAATTCGCGATTTTCCCGAAAACGAGCCACTAGTATTATACCCGCAGTGAATAATCAAATGCCCCCAATAGCCCAACTACATTGTGGAAGTATCGCCCCACTAGACCTTGACAAGGGTGAAGGAAATATGCACAGGTCATGTGTGTAATTGATGTGGTGCAACAACAACAACGGGTGGAAAGGCACAAAGGGCTACTAAAGGGGTAACATGCAATAACGGGTGGCTTTCTGGCTAATGTGGCTACGTGAACAAAAATCGCCTCAATCATGTCAACACATGCAATTGCTAAATGCAGATTCAAGGAGAACAAGACTAAGTTCTAGAGATGCATCATGGAGGAGTCACACATGAGAGGAAGTAGAGATTAATAATGAATACTCATTAGGCTCAAGAATCTCACAGGTGAACCTACCACAGTCGAGTGACTTGCTCCAAGGAATGTTCCATTCATCAAGGTCAATCAAGTCAAACCACATGAATATCAGGGGTAGTTAGCATGCAACACAGGGCAAAGAAACTGCGGATGACAAAGACAAACACAATTTGCACAAAATCTCACACCATGATAAGTCACGCCTCAACACACAACCCATCATGATCAATCAATCATCAACCCTTTCAATCTCATCATAAGAGGGGTTTTCACAGATTTTTTTTTTCTTTTCAAAGCAATAAAGCTAACTAAGAAAGCAATAAAGATATAAAGGATAATGAAGAGAAGGGTGAGAGGTAGTACCTGGGAAGCTTACGAATGCCCGACTCGATCATTTCTCCTTTTGTGATGCAAAATCTAACTTATATGCTCTAAGCTACATGCTGTAAATAAACAAAATGATAAAAACGACTAAGTGCAACTATATGAAATCCTATCTATATGATGGGAATGTAAGTGATGTCAATCGCCCTAGCCCCGCAATTTTACCCAAGGAGCGACAAGCTCCACCCCCCCATGCTTGAGATGTTCATTGTCTGCAATGAAGGGGACGCAGAAAAAGGACAAGGGAGGCGGGGTTGGGAAGAGGGGGGTGACACTTTTTTTAATTATTTTTTTTGGTTGTTTTTTTTTATTTTTTTTGTTTTTATTTTTTGGATAGGGAAAGAAAGAATTACCTTGGGTTGACTCCTAAGAAGCGTTTGTTTTAGGTCTTAAGCTTGACCCTTACCTCAGGAGGACGACGTGGGCGAGATGGAGGGAGGTGAGGCAGATGAAGTGGCGAATGGCGGCGCAGTCAACACCTCCCCATGGCAGAAGTCGGGCGTCAGCGTCGCCCAAGGAGGCCCGCCAATAGCAGCAGGAGGCGGTGGATGTGGAGGAGGTAGAACAGGTGGCCGCAGATGGGATCCGCCACCCCAATTAGTAATCGCCACTCCCGAAGCAGGTGGAAAAGGAGAGGGAGTGGGGGCGGAAGGTGTGGAGTGGGCACCAGGTGTGGGAGGTGGTGTGGGTGGAGGGAAGTGGAAATCCACGCGCTCGCCACAAACGGTGAAGGATATGGTGCCCGTCTGCACGTCAATCACTGCCCTTGCAGTCGCAAGGAATGGGCGACCTAAGATGAGTGGGGCAGGAAAGTCCTTGTCCATGTCGAGGACAACAAAGTCATAGGGGATCAGGAATTTGCCCACTTGAGCTGGAACATCTTCCAGGATGCCCACGAGCTGCCTAGTAGAACAGTCTGCAAGCTGAATAGTCAGGCTAGTGGGCGTGAGGTCTCGCAGTTGCAGCTTCGGTGCTAGGATGTCAAGAGTAGGGCGTGTTCTATGGATATAAAATCAAGGATACAGGGTCCGATATTTGGGGTAGAGTTTAAGCTAACAAGCCTTTAGTCGCAATTGAACCAAAGGCCTAACGCATGTAATCGTAACCCGCAATTTTATTAATGATATAAATGTTTCGATTACTAATTTACTTATAAATATCCCAATTTGCCTATATCAACTGCTTAATATGATAAAAGTTTGGTGCTCCGCTTGTCTTCGTCCTCAATTCAATTTAAGCATCCAAATAAGTAGACCAAAGGGAATTTAAGGTACTAATGGGATTAAATAAAGATTAACAGGAAGGGAATTTTGAAGTAAATGGTTAAATATGGTGAAGTTAATGCTAAGAAAAGTGAATTACAAGACTTGAAGGACTATCAGATTTAAACAATAGGAACAACGTTGAGAACAATAACAGTAAGCGTGATATTAATCATAACAACACTTTACGAGGGCTGTGATGCGCATCGCGCAAGCAACTAATGATAGTAACAAACGTATATCACTAATTCAGATCATAATGGCGATAACACGGATATTTATAAACACACTGTCAGTTACAAATACTCCATTAAGCTGAGAAGTTTAATAAACTTCGTAATATCGCACTAATGGGGAAAAATAAAATACGTGAAGCAGAAAAGAGGCCACCTCTGTCGCTTCAAGCTGCTGACGCATGTTCCTCATTATAAGGGAGCGAGAATCTCAAAGACCACGTACGTACATTGCCTGTGCTCTTCGAAAACTCGCGTATTTCTCAGCAATAAAAATTAATACAAGATTCATTCAATGAACCAAGTTTTACAGTGTTTTGTCATATAAACAAGTGACCCCGCCCAATGACCAAGCGTTGGGGCTTATGCCTGTCAATATTCCCGCACGCGGTGTCAACTCAAGCTTTTCGATCGGCCTGGGCGGTGAGAACCTAAAGTATGATCGTTTCAAGATGTACATCGACCAAAGGGTTCACTTCCAGATAATAATCAACAAAGCAGTTTTACAGGTAGATTCTCTCTCTCTCCTGTTTGCAAACTAAAGTGTTTTGAAATGCGGCCGACCCAACTCATTTAACATAAAACCTATTTTAATGCATGGGGATGTATGTGCTGAGCTTCGGCTCATTATTCGTATGTTTTTATATTTTCTGTTTTAGATATGGGGAGCAGTGAACATCCGTCCTCTTGATAAGCCGGGAAGTAGCAAACAATGGACGCTTACTGAGCATTAGCTAGTCAACGCTCACAGTGATGGCAGGTTAGCACTCTATTGTTATTCCTTTGAAACCTTGGGATTGTTAATACTTAGTATGGTTACGCTAAGTTATCACATATATTGTGAACTGCATAGGGGAATAAATACTTATTTTATTCTGAAGTTAGTATATCAGTTAGCCTTGTTCCACTACGGAACGGCGGTAACGCCTCTAATCAAAGGCTTCCGCTACAATTCAATAGTAATTAGGCGATTAAGCTACAGTAATCGGACATCAACAATTGGGGGCGTTATAGTTGTGGTATCGGAGCCAGATTTAGCCTCACTGTGAGCTATAGGGATGCCTATGAGTTAGGTTGGATTAGTAAGGTGAATGTGTGACCAGGAGTTCATATGTATATGTGCATCATAGGGATGTTGCGATAATAAGATCAATGACGTAGCTCAATAATATTTCAGGGATTCCATCACTATCAAAGTAGAGTGAGGATGCATTTAGTCAACTTCTTGATAAGCTATGTATTTCAGAGAAGTATACTACACTGATAGCAAACCTTGTAGCATTTTAGGTTGCCGTCGGAGTACCAGGATGTTCTCAACTTAAGAGTCTTTATTAAAATGTACGGAAAATATTTAATGCTTGGGTGTTGTGAGGTTTAAGACATCGCAAGAAGGTGAAGTGTGCAAACTTCTATGTAGATAATAAAGTACCAAACTACATTTCATTTGCTAGACAGAGAAAATGTATTATGCAGTAATATTCATGGGTTAGAGTATTCTGAAATAATCATTCCAATAGTGCCCTAACGTGAATGCTAGAGGGCCTATGGCAACATTGAGGATAATTCACAATAACCATTTAGTATGAAGAATTCTGTGTAGGCAATTCAGGAACTTATGTGGTGCTATTTGATATTATATGGGGACTAAATAATGTTAAATGAATATTGGGAGATGGTGGATCTTGATGCAAGGTGTTAAATGAATATTGGGAGATTGTGGAATTATTATGGAGTAATTTGGTGTGCTATGGGCCAAAATAAGATCATTTAAGTGGAAAAAGAATATCCATGGACCTCCATGTAGCTTTTAGCTTGATTAATGGGAAAGAAGAAGACAAGTATACACCTTGGGAGCTTGCTTATGAGTTTTGAATCAATCATGGATTTTTTCAAAGAAAATAACACGTTTAGTGAGCTTAATAGCTTCTATTGAGCTCAATGGCCTTTTGGGATGGAATCTTACTTTTAATGAATTTATGAAGGAAACATGGGGAGTGAGGAGAATCTTGACCCAAACCATATTTATCAGGCTAAGTTTATGTCAAATCTTGCTATGAATGATGAACAACGATTTTGTGCTATTTTCATCTGCCAGCTGCTTCAGCATTTATATGTCTACCCAAGACTTTCATTTACTATAGAGATTTCCCTCCTGGTGACGTTAACCCTCATCTTTGTCATTTTACGCACATGCGGGGACCGTAGGACTTTTCGAGAGTTTCTTTGGCGCGCTGTTAGATTTTTTCACCTCCAGTACTTAATACTTCCTCCCAATCCGTGCCATCGATCATTTACCTTACTATCATGACCATCGTAAATCAACTGCCTGTCTTGTATATGCCAGTTATTTACATGCTTTGCCTCTCGCATTACGAATCCCCGCCTTTTCATCCATTCAGCTCTCATGCTGGTCCTTTATAACCAATAAAGAAATATCTTTGCAAGGGTGGTAGACTGAATAGTGTCAATGCCTATCATGAGGGTAAAACAATCTTTAAAGGCACCTGGAGATTTCTGTGGATACGTAAGCCCCAAAATATTCATCTGAGGTTTTAAAGAGATGGTATAGATAGTCTCTCTTATTATGTTAGGTTAGGACATGGGTGTCGAGGAGCTAAACTATATTCATTAGATTAATCAAAATAACTTAAGTGAGGACGATCATACCTTGTGGGGCATCAGGTGATTCGATAAGCAAGCCCTTGATTTTAACAAGGATCATAAGGGGGAAAACGGGGAGAGAAAAAGGGAACATAGACATTGGGCTTGTCAAGTAGCAAGAGTGATGATCTAATTTTAAGTACGCTCATTGTAGTGAAAGACGATAATCTACAGAAGTGAAACTATAGGAAAAAGGCTTGAGGATAGACCAAATATGTTGATGGGTTCAATTGTTTTGAATACAAGAAACTCTAGAAGTCATAGTTTATATTTTCGTCAGGGATAAATAAGATTTTGGGCGATAAGTAATTCATGGAGAAGCACAATAAGTACAATGGCCATTGGGATTGAACTCAGGACACTTGTTGACGCATCACGTAAGCAATTGGAAGTGGTGGTGAGTTGAGTATATGTATTTGTATATTGCGTGGACTTTATAGAAGCATTACAAGTGATTCTATAGGGTTGAAATGTCAAATTCAAAAGAGCATGACCAGGACACAACTTTAGGTGTGGCAATAGAGGATTGTGAGGCATTAAGATTTATGAGATGTTACATACAGTTTAAACCTAGGCCACTTTATGTTGAGCTGTCCAAATCCTCGAAACTTTCCATGCATCAGTACCTGTATTGATCCAATTAACTTGATAGTGACCTTGGGTCAACTAATATTTAAACCCTCTTGTCAGATCTTATTGCATAAGTTAGCATCTTTCTAGACTTCTTTGGTTACCACTTAGAACTAGCTGCTCCTTTCTTAGGCAGTAACATAATTCAATTTGTAATTTTTCCAATTCACACTAAGCTTTGCAAAACCTATGCAATTGGTTTCGCAATACGTCATTACGTGTCCTTTCCTTCATTGAAGTTCCTCATGACTTTAATTTTTAGACCTACCATTGTGATGGATTATATCTCTCTCTTGCTTCCACTAACTACCTCTGCTTAGCTTATTTTCTACGACAATCGCTTTAATAATAACGTGATCTTTCCTTCCCTTAACATCTACTCACTACATAAATTGCTAATTTACTACTAGTCTGGTTTTGGATCTATGCACAACGTTTTGGCTTATGTATAATCAATGATTGAAACCATCTTACTCGTATTGCCTCCCCTACCTAAATTGCTTGCGCTTCTAGTTATCTTCATTCCGTTTATATTACAGTCATATTTTAACTACCCATCGTTTCAAAATCTGCCATTTGTTCCTTTCAGTCAAATCTTACATCAACAGCTTAATATTCCTAGTCATTAATCAACTTCTTCCTTAGTCCTTTCGACTTATGTATTGATTTTGTCTTTTTGTTATTTATCCCCTCTTGACATCGAGCAATTACTTACATGATCGTAATTTGCATATGAAATCCTTGCTAATTACGGTGTCTTTTGCGCTAACGCTATCAGTTCTCCCATTTTCTATATTTGATTTTGATATCTCACTATAGAATCCATTCTTACTCAATTTTAAGGGCTCGTCAAGTCAATACTCTAATACTTTTGATTGTTATCTCTCTCTTCTTTGGTTTACCAAAAGCGTATGTACATGCATATCTGTTTCATCCCATCCATTTTTTTCCCGTAATTGTTCTTTCAGTCTTGCTACTAAACATCATCTGTATCTTCCTTCCATTCCTCTGAATCTGCATTTAACTCACCTGAGTATACCAATCTCAACTCCGAACTCAAATTCAGTATATAGAACACTGCAAATAAGTTGTTTTGAGCAACAACTGACCTTCTATTCTCATAGCCATCTTTTCTTTAGCCATCTTCTAACAATCCCTTCCTTAATAATTTTATCTTCACTATGTGACTCTTTCATGGGCGACGACTCACTTAACCACCATTTTTTATCGCTCTCATTTGTCGATATTTTCTTTTTAACGTCAATTTAGACTTCGCAAGCCCTTGACTAGTTCAAAGATGAATAGCTAAGCATCGTTTGAACATAATAATAATGACCCATTCCTGCGTTTTCAGAAACCTCGACATTGTCATATAAGAGAAATTCATTTGGATGTTGCATTGATGCTGTTATTTCTATCATCTCTTATGTTTGATTGAATTGTCCCGTTATTAAACGTTGCCTTCTTCAATGTCATCTACTTCTTATTTCATTTCAAATTATTAAAAGTTAGTGGTTCCTTAAGGGTGTTCATATCTATTTCTAGCATTGTCCACCATGTCCTTGCAACTTGTTAAATATTGAATCCATGCTTGCTTGATTTTAAGTGGTTACCAATACTCTCTCTCACTTCATTTCATGTGTCACACGCTGATCAGTAAGTCAAACTTTTAACTACTTAACCAAATTACCACTGATATGACTCAAGGATTTTCCTCAGGTTTTCGATGAGGCAGATAGAAGATGAGCCGGCATAAGTTTATTACCAAAGTTTGTAATGCGTATCGTTTATTTTGGGATGTAACCCCAGTACTCCGGATGTGTAATCCGTTGAGTTGTATTTTTTATGTCTTTGCTACTATTGACCTTATGAAATGGTTTTACTCCGAGTGTGTGACCCGTAGAGTTGTGGTCTCCGGCGCGTAGCCGTTGAGTTTGATTTAGCCTTCTTTTGTACTTAGTTTTAATGCAGGGATTTAATGTAAGGTTTTAAACCTGGGAAATGGTCAGTTTTCAGGGAAAACTCTGCCCGTTTTACTCCAAAATTTAGAAAAACTTATTAATTCATACCTACAACCTTTTACGGGGACCAAAGGTTTGAACCCTGATTTTGACAAGCTCTGCGAAAAGTGGTTGCGACCAAGTTGCATTTCAGTAGTCCATACCACTGTGAGATTGATAGGCAAACTGAGCTCAAGATATAGCGGGCCTTATGAAATCTTTGAGTAAAAACCTGTACCTTATAGATACGATTACCAACAGAACTAGAACATGTACACGTCTCTCACATTGCACAACTCAGAAAATATCTTCCAGATCCACCTCATGTCATTGCCTCCCATAATTATGACTTCCAGAGTTTCCAGTACGGTAAAAGTTTCCTTCAAACTGCAAGTTTCGAGGATGAAACTTATTTTAAGGGGGGAAGGCTATAACGGCCCGAACCTAAAATTCATTTTAATTACATTGAATCGTTTTAATGATAAACTAATTAAGTTGGGCCCTGCATTTCAATTCGGCATTTTCTATATATGCATATGTAATTGTAATTGTAGTTGTAGGATTGCAGGTTAAATCGACAGAATGGCCTCGAAAGGAATTTTGGTTACTCCTAAATAAATCATTAAAATTCTAATGCATAATTGAACGATTGTCAATATAAAAATGTTCTCTCAAATTTTACCTTCAAAGGACTAAAACTTTTAATTCAGTAATTTTAGTAGAAAATATATACCAATATACATGCAAAGAGTGGGGGAAAAGCAAAATAAAATAAACCAAGCTAAAATAATAGTAATTAGTATAGCTATGGAAAAAAAAAAGAAAAAAAGAAGAAAGAAAAAAAAAAGGAGAAACCGACATAAGTCGGATGAAAAAAAATCAAAAATCAAAACCAAACCCCCCCAAAATCAACCTCCCTCTCTCTCTGCCTTGCCCGACGCCCCCCCACGCCTCTCCTCTGCTTTCGCCTCGCCGGAAACCGGCGCCCATCCGGCCGTCTGTCGCCGCCAATGAACGCCGGTCGTGGTGGTCAGTTGTCGACCACCTTCGTTTGCCCACCGTCTGAGCCTGCCTCCCTTGCTTGCCATCCCCTGCCCACGACCCCCATCGCGGCGTCCCTGTCTGCCGCCCATCGTCGCCGGAATTGGGCTCAGCCAGTTGCCGGTCGACGCCCGCCACCACCAGTCACCACCACCGCCCTGCACTCCTCCTCGTTCGAGCTCCAACGCCAAGCTAGAAGGTGAAACCCTAATCTTAATTTAGTTGAATTCTTGGGTTGTTTACGATTGAAATCATTGATTTAGTAATGTAATTAATACTGTTACTTGCTTATGTATGAATTTTCGACATGATTGTGGACATTGGGATTGGATTGCTGTTTGAGGCAAATTGGTAGTGAGAGACTGAAAGCTTGAAGTTTATGTGAATTTCAGATCCTTTATAATAATCGATTGAATCTATAAATCAATTCTGTGAAACGATAACGTGAAAGGTTTAAGTGGCTGCTATTTGAGTATATTTGCATAATGATAGTTGAGTTGAATGAGAGAATTGAATGCCGAATTTGGTTGGGCTGATTCAATTCGGGTTGTGACTTTGGTAGAGAGTTGAAGTGAGAAATTGGAACTGAATTGGGGTTAATTTGTTGTAATAATTCACTGAAGTTCATGTTAATCTCGATGCCTGTTTTATTGAATCGCATAAATTCCACGTTATTTGGCTATTTGATGTGAATTCATGGAGATTGAAATTATTTAATGTTATTAAGTTACGTTGCGAAAATGTTGAAGTTGGGGATTGTTTGACGTTATCTGAATACCATGTGAAATGCAAATTGTCGAAAATTTGAGATTATTTGATAATATTCTGAATTTATGACTTGGCATGGTTGAGTTATTGAAATAATGTGTGGCAATTAGCATTCGTGGCTATTTGAAAGTATGGCCTAGTTGGATTGTGCTTTGGATAGGTGTTAAATTTGAAGGGAATCAAAATAGGATGCATGTGGGCTATTTGAAATAGGATGTACACAACTAGTTAACGAATTAGTGAGTATTGGCTATATATGTGATGCCAAGGAAGTGAAGGGTTAAGATTTTAAAGCTGTGCCGTAAGTGAAGTACGAGTTTGAGTGTGGTTAGGTTAATGTGATTAAGGGTGTTATAAAGAGGAAAATTGAGGGAACTTATACAAATTCAGTGCTAGGATGTCAAGAGTAGGGCGTGTTCTATGGATATAAAACCAAGGATACAGGGTCCGATGTTTGGGGTAGAGTTTAAGCTAACAAGCCTTTAGTCGCAATTGAACCAAAGGCCTAACACATGTAATCGTAACCTGCAATTTTATTAATGATGTAAATGTTTCGATTACTAATTTACTTAAGTAATAGTCTTATAAATATCCCAATTTACCTATATCAACTGCTTAATATGATAAAAGTTCGGTGCTCCGCTTGTCTTCGTCCTCAATTCAATTTAAGCATCCAAATAAGTAGAACAAAGGGAATTTAAGGTCCTAATGGGATTAAATAAAGAGTAACAGGAAGGGAATTTTGAAGTAAGTGGTCAAATATGGTGAAGTTAATGCTAAGAAAAGTGAATTACAAGACTTGAAGGACTATCATATTTAAACAATAGGAACAACGTTGAGAACAATAACACTAAGCGTGATATTAATCATAACAACACTTTACGAGGGTCGTGATGCACATCGCGCAAGCAACTAATGATAGTAACAAACGTATATCATTAATTCAGATCATAATGGCGAAAACACGGATATTTATAAACACACTGTCAGTTACAAATACTCCATTAAGCTGAGAAGCTTAATAAACTTCGTAATATCGCACTAATGGGGAAAAATAAAATACGTGAAGCAGGAAAGAGGCCACCTCTGTCGCTTCAAGCTGCTGACGCAGGTTCCTCATTATAAGGGAGCGAGAATCTCAAAGACCACGTATGTACATTGCCTGTGCTCTTCGAAAACTCACGTATTTCTCAGCAATAAAAATTAATACAAGATTCATTCAATGAACCAAGTTTCACAGTGTTTTGTCATATAAACAAGTGACCCCACTCAATGACCAAGCATTGGGGCTTATGCCTATCAATATACCCGCGCGCGGTGTCAACTCAGGCTTCTCGATCGGCCTGGGGGGTGAGCACCTAAAGTATGATCGTTTCAAGATGTACATCGACCAAGGGGTTCACTTCCAGATAATAATCAACAAAGTAGTTTTACATGTAGATTCTCTCTCTCTCTCCTGTTTGCAAACTAAAGTGTTTTGAAATGCGGCCGGCCCAACTCATTTAACATAAAACCCATTTTACTGCATGGGGATGTACGTGCTGAGCTTCGGCTCATTATTCGTATGTTTTTATATTTTCTGTTTTAGATATGGGGAGCAGTGAACATCCGTCCTCTTGATAAGCCAGGAAGTAGCAAACAATGGACGCTTACTGAGCATTAGCTAGTCAACGCTCACAGTGATGGTAGGTTAGCACTCTATTGTTATTCCTTTGAAACCTTGGGATTGTTAATACTTAGTATGGTTATGCTAAGTTATCACATATATTGTGAACTGCATAGGGGAACAAATACTTATTTTATTCTGAAGTTAGTATATCAGTTAGCCTTATTCCACTACGGAACGGCGGTAACGCCTCCAATCAAAGACTTCCGCTACAATTTAATAGTAATTAGGCAATTAAGTTACAGTAGTCAGACATCAATAATTGGGGGCGTTACAGAAAGTGCGCAGGGGCATTCTTGAGAGCCTCCAGAAAGGGGCTACTAGCATAGATTTGGCGTAAGATTTTCAAGAATGGCCCGAATCTAGGTTCAAGCTGACGTAGCTTGGACCATGCCAGTCGCTGAGGGTAAGGCACTGGCGGCTGATAGGGACGAGTGGGAGGTGTAGGGGTGGCCTTATCAGAAGAGCTCCGAGTCTCCTTTCGCGCTTGCCCCTCCATTCCTACAGAATCAGGAACGGGAACTACCTTTTGAAGAACCATCACTGGGCTCTCCTCTAACCCCTCTTCCATCGTGAAGATGGCATTGACGTGGCGGTGGAGGTTAGCCTCTGGCTGGCCTGGAAGTTGCCCTTGAGGTCGGGACAGGAGGCTCACCTGTTGGGCAATCTGAGCAATCTGCCTGTCCATCGTTTTCTGATGGGTGGCCATGGCATCTACCCTGGAGGTCAGTAGATTGATGGACTTCTTAAGAGCCTCGTTGGTCGTAGTCTGGGTCGCTATTAAGTGCTCCATAAGACTCTCCAGGTTAGATGTAGGTTCGGGAGGTAGAGGTTGTGGAGTGTAGGGAGGTCGGTTGTGGAAACCTGGTGGTTGCATGGAGTTCTGGGGATGGGGGTTGGGATTCTTGTAGAGGGAGTTCGGGTGACTCTTCCAACCCTGCCTGTAGGAGGTGGGATGGGGGTTATTTTGAGGAGGTGAGGAGTAAGTATGGTAAGTATTGACATGTTCAATGCTGGGGGGAGCATTGTAACACTCAATGGAGATGTGTCCCTGGATACCACACGCCTCGCAGTATGCATAAGTCCCCATGGATGGCCCTAAAGATCCACCTGGAGTGGGAGAGGTGGCCATTTTGTCTAACTTCTGTGCCAGCGCATCCACTCGACTGGCTAGGAGGGTCACAGCGTCGACTGCGTACTTGCCACCGCTCCTCTGCGGGGTAGCTCTATCGCTTGCCCAATGATAATTGTTGGAAGCCATCTCTTCCAACAAGGCTTTCACCGCCTCGATCGACTTACCCATGAGAGCTCCTCCTGTAGCAGCATCCACTGAGATTTTCACTGACTGCTCTAATCCATTGTAGAATGTCTGGACAAGGAGCCAGTCAGGAATGCCATGGTGGGGGCACTGCCGCTGGAAGTCCTTGAACCTCTTCCAAGCCTCGTAAAGGGATTCGCCATCCCCCTGAAGGAATGAAGTAATCTCAGTCCTCAACTTTGCAGTCTTGCCCGGTGGAAAATATTTGCTGAGGAAGGCCTTGGAGAGCATCTCCCAGGTGGTGAATGAATTGGGCTCCCCATTCTGTAACCAGTCACTGGCTCTATCCCTTAACGAAAAAGGGAAAAGTCGCAGCCTAATTGCATCAGCGGACGCCCCGTTGATTTTGATGGTGTCGCACTTCGCAAGAAACTTGCGAAGATGCGCATTGGGGTTTTCAGATGGGTGCCTGCTGAATTGCTCTCGCTCCACAAATGAGATAAGTGCTGGGCTGAGTTCGAAGTTGTTAGCCTCGACTGCAGAGCTAACTATGGAGGAGGTGATGTCCGATGCTTGTGGCAGAGCATAGTCCCGCAGCACTCTATGGTCGCCTTCTGCCATTGTCCTCTCTGCCCTCTTCTTCCTTCTTGCTTCTTCACTACGCCGGCGTGCGGCTGCTTCTATCTCAGGATCAAATGGGACAAGGGCTTGGCTCCTCCTGCGCATCCAAAGCAAACACTACCCAGGCGTAAACAGTTTCAAGCAAGAATAAAGAAGAACCAAACTACAAAAAGAAAAAAACAAAAAAAAACCTAGTCTAGAGTATGCTAATCGATTCCAATATTGAAAGGCGCAAGTTCCTCGGCAACGGCGCCAAAAACTTGTTAGCAGTTTTAATTACCGCAAGTGCACGGCGTAGCTGTAGCTAGCAACCGGCAAGTACGGGTCGAATCCACAGGGAACTTGGCTTCAACTGCTATAACTAATTAGACCACTCAAGTTAGGCAGTCACAGTTGGAGTTTTAGAATTAAACTAAGGGAAACAATAACGACTTAAAGATGAATTAAACAGTAGAAGAGTAAACACCTAGGTTGGAATTAACAGCACAAATATGCTAGCGAATCAATTACTAGCCCTACCAAACATCTCCCAGGCATGCATCACGAATGGATAAATTGTCAATTAAACCCATCTCCTCCCTCTCTCAAGGGTCGAAGACTAATTCTAAAACTATAGTTGCCTATTTTCATGGGACTAAGAGTCGAAGGATTGAAAGATTTACAATTTCAAATCCCAATTAGAATCCTAACTATTTTTATGTTAAAACCCTAATCGTCTACTAAGGCGCACTAGGTAAAGGTTTTGTATCTCAACGCTCCCCTAAACCCCAAATAAAAAGGATGAATGTTCTTTCGAGCATTTCATCGAGCATGTGGCGTGTATAGTAAAATTCATAATCGCAAAACAATGCGGGATCAGGGATTGAGCCAGTACAAGATTCAACTACACATATTCGGCGTCAATCCCAACCTAAGTTGAAGGATTTAGCCTACAATCATGTTTAACACAACAATTGCAATATTCAATTCAATAAACATCACAACCAAACCCTAAATAATTAAGAACAAGAGGAGAGAGAATTAGAAGCAAGAACCTGAAATTAATCGAATGAATTAATGATCGAATAAACTTCAATCTAATAGTGTGATTCAAGAGTAATAAAAACTTAAAGCTTAAAATAAACCTAAGAGGCGCCTAGAGAAAGTTTGAGAGAAAAACTAAAACCTCAAACTCTCAAAACCCTCTCCAAAAAAATAACCCCGAAGGCAAATTTAAGTCGAGTCGCGGAACGGGGTGGCACGGTCGTGCCCCGAGGCACGACACCACCGTGCCAAATTTCTGGAGACTCGCCAAGCCGACTTGGGGAACCGGCCACGTGGCACGGTCGTGCCGTGCCATGTGGCGGTCGGTTCGGGTTGTCGGGTCTTCGTGGTTTGCCCTGTCGCATGTGTTCGATTCTCCGGGACTTCCGTGCGACGCTTTTTTCGTAGCTTTTCTCGCCTTCTTGGCACCCCTTTCTGCTAAATATTGTTCATCTTTCCGTTTCTTCAATAAAGTTCCTGAAAATATCGAAAGATGTTATATGAGTTAAAAGTATGCAAAAGGAGGCCGATTTGACCCTTCCTTAACACAATTAAACGTGAAAACGGGGGAGAAAATAGGTTAAATAGGGGCTAAAAATAGTACAAAATAGAGGTTCATCATCTACCTATTACCAATTGATTTTGGAATGGAATCTCATTTGAGCTTATATGTATAACTCTTTGTTAATTGCCCAATTGATATATAAAAATTTAACAGACCCAATGGATTGCATGGAGTAAGCCTCAAGCAGGATCCATCAAAATCAATTTTGATGGCTCCAAATCATCACAAGAAGCAGGCGGGGGATTCATTCTTTGCAATTGGGATGGACAATTCATCCAACCTGCACCATTTAATTTACGAACAACATCCATGTTAGTAGCAGAAGCAACTGTTATGAGAAACGGAATAAAGGCTGCAATACAAGCAGGATATTCAAGAATTCTTATTGCAAGAAATAATAAAGTCCTAATCCAAGCAGTTAAAAGCCAGATACAAGTACGGTGGGAGATTCAAGTCCTAGTTCGAGACTTCCACAATTACATGCACACTTATAATATTGTTACATTTTCCCATGTTTTTAGATAAGGAAATTGCACAGTAGACCGGCTGGCAAAATTGGTGTTACCATTGTATTCCACAACTGTGTCAAACGAGGTCACTCATAGGGACCAACTTCATATCCTTCATGAAGATAATTTAAGGAGAACTCTTTATGGACTGCATAGATATCGTGACTTATCTTTTCACTTAAAAAAAAAAAAAACCCCTTGAGTGCCCGATTTAAGCTTTGAAAAAAGGGGCCTCCTTGACAGAGAAGCATCAATTAGACACGTTACTCACTTTAATGTGGACAAAGATTATCACTCACTCTAATGTGAAGAAATTTGTAGGTTCCAATTTGCATGGCTAACTTTGCTCCAGCAGGTATGGGTGCTGTATCAGGCAGTGAACAAATTTGTACGATGTAATGTGCTCCACATCTTCCATTTATGACAATAAATACAATTAATGTGGCAGGGAAGAAAAATGGAAGGATAACATGACCCTTTTTAGCGTTGTAGAGAAACTTGCCCTCAATTAGTAAGATTGATGTCCTTTATTAACTTACTATATACGCCAGGGGGCCACACGGCCATAGAGAAGGCTCTGCATGCTGTGCCCTTGTGGTGGTGCACCAGAACGTCCCTCGCTAGTTTGTAGATCTGACGAAATTGATCTGAGCTACGAAATTCAAACCGAACGATCCGTATTCATATTCGACCCAATATTCGAAATATGCTTACCCGAAAATGGATCCAAAATCTGAATTAATCCGAACCGAACTGTACCCAACCCGACCCGAAATCTTCTCTAAAGTTGCTTGTTTGGGCATGACGAGCGTATTTGATCCAAAATTAGTTGACCCGAAATTGACCCGAACCGAACCATACCCAATCCAAACCGAAACGATCCGAAATATCACTTAATTCGAGCATGACCCGACCCAAACTTGATCCAACTCATACCCGAACCGAATGACCCATTTGTCAGATCTACTAGCTTGTACCATTGTATCAAACAAGTTTAACAGAGACAAGGGGATATAAATGTAAATTGCATATTTGGCTTAAGCTATATACCATGCTCATAGGGTTGGGTGAGCAATTCCACACTCCTCCACCCAAATAAATTTAAAAAAAAAAGAAACTGCTTGAAATGGATGTGCAGAAGCTACTTCTTATGAAGGGGGGAATTGGACAGGATAGCTATGCTGACAACTCACTCATTCAGGTTATAATTCACTCTCTGTCTCTCTCTATGATCATTCGTTTTGGTATTAGTCCAGATTGAAAATTATATTGGGTTAGTTTATTCTGATCCTCAATGATCTTTGATAAACTCATGTAATGAATAGGACAAGTTTAAAATCTATCCATCCATCTTTAGCAAAAGTGGGTAATCCTTTCCCTCAATACTTCTTTGTTTTAATTTTTATAACAGAAAAGTGTAATAGCACAGGCCAAGTCAGTGCTAGAAGAAAGCACGAAGGAGGTGTACCATGCCTTAAAGCCGAAATGCTTTATGATGGCAGACATGGGTTGCTCTTCGGGCCCTAATGCTCTGTTTGCAGCCTCTGAAATCATCAATGCCATCGACGAGGCGTGTCGAAGTTTGAATTGTCGAGCCCCAGAATTTGGTGTTTTTCTTAATGACCTTTCAGGAAATGATTTTAACACCTTGTTCAACTTCGTCCAAGGTTTCTACAGGCGGGTGGAAGAAGAGAAAGGACGTGATTTTGGACCCTGTTTTGTCTCCGGGACACCTAGGTCATTTTATGGAAGAGTCTTCCCAAGTTGTTTCCTTCACTTTGTTTACTCTAGTTATGCTCTTCATTGGCTTTCCCAGGTAAATACCGCCACTATCACGCAGATTTGATACGTGCCATTCTTTAGGAAGGCCTGTTCTTTTCGTCAGTAAATCCGATTTTATCAAGTTCAATGAATTTCAATATACTTCAACTCACTTCTACCGACTCTAACAAATAAATTCTAACTTCAACCAACTTTAACCTACTTCAATCAGCTTCAATATATTTCAACCAATTTCAACCCATCTCCTTCAAAATTTTCACAATTTGTAAATTATCATGGGAAAATATTGATCTTTTCAACCAAAAAAAAACCCTCCAATAATTTTTTTTATGTTGCTGTATTGAAATAGTAATTTGTAAATTAGTATGTAAAAAATATACATATAAAAATTCCCTCAATAGATACATTAAAAAATATTACAATTATTTTTATTGATGCAAAAAGTTATAAATAAATTTAAAAGTTGTTAATGTATTAACAGTTACAACAACACTTATAAAATCATTGGAACAAATGCAATCTTCGAAGTTACCAAATTTTAGTTACTTTTTAAATTATAAAAAATATTATGCCAAAAACTAAACAAAGAAAAATATAACCGCTCTTTTACATTAACCAACTTCTACCCATCAAATCAAAAAAATATAGCAACTTTTTTCAACTTTAATCAACTTCAATCAACTTATACCCACTTCAACCCACTTCGATAAAAACATATTATTTTTAACCAATTTTTATCAATTTTAATCAATTTTGTCTATTTATCAATACATATTTTTCAACCAAAAAAAACAGACCCAAAATTGATCAGTACCATAATTAGTCTGAGCAAAGTATGTTGAATTAGTACGCATATTTATTAATCATGGATAAAATAAATTGCCGAGAATAAATGACAGGTGCCGGAAGGGCTAGTCAGTAATGACGGAATAGCATTGAACAAGGGAAATATATGCATAGCAAAAACAAGCCCTCCAGAAGTGCAAAAGGCATATCATACCCAATTCAAGAGAGACTTCACTCTATTCTTGAGTTCACGTGCGAGGGAGGTCGTGCCTGGAGGATGCATGGTCTTGACATTCTTGGGTAGCATCCAAAGCACCGACCCTCACCCCATGCATGAGTTGCTTGGTTGCACCCTACATCAGATGGCTTCAGAGGTAACTTCAAAATGCGATTTTTTAAAAGATTTTTTGGATAATAATGCGTACTTTTTTCTTTTAGCAGTTGCAACGTTGATCCCATTTAATTTTAGTTTACCACTGAGTTATGCGGTGATTGTCTAAATGGAGAGTCATGTATATAATAAGCTCAAATGAGGTTCTAATTCAAAATCAATTGGCAATGGGCGGAGTAACTCACAAGCTTATATACATGCTCAAGCCCTTTAATTTCATCAATGTAAGACAACATCTACTTTTGTATTTTTTCATTTTATCAATGTGAGACAACATCCACTTGCATACTCTGACACAGCCCCTCACATGTGGTTACTTACAAGGCCCAATACATGCACATAATATTAATCAAACGGGGATGGTGGTAAATTAAGATCGAGCAACCCGCTCTGATACTGTGTTAAATTTTTTATATCAATTGGGTGACAAACAAAGAGTTTTGCATACAAATTCAAATGATTTTCCAACCCAAAATCAATTAGCAATGGGTGGAGTAACTCACAAGTTCATATACATGCTCAAGTCATTTAATTTTATTAATGTAAGACAACACTCAGTTTCATATTCTTTCATTTTATCAATGTGAAATAACACCCACTTTCATACTCCAACATGTCTCACAAAAATATTCATATTGTTTCTGTCCAGTGGCCCAAAAATTCGTATTATTAACATCCAAAAACACCCCCCAAAAAAAAATGGTGTATTATGTAGGAATGCTTGTTATGCAGGGTATGATAGAGGAGGAAAAACTGGACAAGTTCAACATACCTTTATATTCAGCTAGTGTTGAGGAGGTGAGACAATTGGTTGAGGCCGAAGGATCATTCATTCTAAACAAACTCGAAACTTTTACAGTCGATGGCAACGTTCACTCAATAGACGACCCAAATAACCAAGCCAAGTTCCTTGCTGAGTCCATAAGAGTGGTGTTTGAATCCCTTTTGGCAAATGCATTCGGTGCGGACATAATCGATGGTCTATTTTTTAGGTTTGAAGCAAGGATACATGAACACATCACAGCTGAACAACCTATTGAATACTTGAACATGTTAGTTTCAATGACCAAGAAAGCTTGAAAGATCAAGTTAGTAATTCATCATTGTCAACTTCCTTTGTTTGATAGTTCTATAATTTTGATGAAATACAAAATTAGCATAGGTTAAGGAAATAAGATGGAAAGAATTTCCAAGATTGCTATTTGAGTATCACGATTTGAATGTTGAATTATAGACACTCAAGTCAAATCACGTTAGATTCTATAATATTATTTTTTCAAGCGTGAAATTATATCATGAATTGAATTAAAATTATTCGTTTCAAGTTTTTGTTAGATAATTACTATCATGCTTTACACATGTGGATTTTAATAAAGAAGCAAATCATTTATATAAGATGGTGATTGTCATATCATAGTATTACACCCATATTATATTGGATCACAAATTGATTGAATTAAATTGATTGCATAAGCTAAATAAGATTAAGAGTATTATCTTGCTTTGGAAAGAATCAGACATATTGTTCTTCTCATAAGCTCACAATTGGAATATTGCAATGGCAAAATAAGAAGCTTAATTTAATTGTCTAATTCTATATATACAAATATTCATATGATTCTTGTCATGTTTAACAATATCTTGTGTATTTTGTTAAAGGAGGAAAACAAATGCTCTGATTACTTAAGATCATATCTTAAAGAATCAAATAAAGATTTCACTTATTATTCGTTCCATTTTGGTGCAAGCAAATCAAGAGTCAAGATGACTATAAATGTGAAGGATGTGCAAGGCCAATTGGAACACACAATCAATCAAGAGAAAAAGTGCTAAGCATACGGGTTGCTATTCAATTTTAATTTGAGCTGTCATTTCGAATGTTGAATTGAGGTTAAAAAATTGAGTTCTGAGAAAATATTCTTTATTACGGATTGAATTCAGGAGTTGTGAAATAAGCTCCCCCTTCCCCCCAAACTTAATTAAATCACGAGGTTGATTTAAGAGTTGGAATCTTGAGAGTGGGAAAGGTCTGAGATCTTGTAAGAAAGTTCATCCTAAGGAGAAAAATATATAGCTGAATCTAAGAGTTGGATAATTCTAGGGGGGACTTAAGCTTAATTGGGACCCAACCTTGTTAAAGTATTATTGTGCACTATCTCCATTCAATTTTTGCTTTTGATTTCGTATTTAATTTTAATTTCTACAAACACCGTATTCAACCCCTCTAGGGTGATTTGAATCTTTAATAATCCTCATCAGAATTATATAGACCTCTTCAATTGGGACGTTTAAGCCAAAGTTTGTCTTTAAGCTGGGGGGAGGGGGAAGGAGGTGAGGGATGTCCAAACCAAGTTCATTGTTGATCTAGTCATATTAATTGGGTCGGCTAAGTTCGAGTTTGTAATGAGAGAACTCTACCTTTTGATGAGTCAATAGTAGTTTGACTTTGATAAAATAGAAGCCGAAGAGCTGAAAAAAGGACCTCTCTAGGCTCAAGTCTGCTAATCACAAACTTGTCTCATTTTGTTGAAGATCAACAATGCCTGGATTTTTTGTCAGCCTGATTTTGGGCTTGTTAATTTGTTTTTTTGTGTTCACAACAAGGAAGACTTATTTCGGTCCAAGATAAATCCCATAAATACTTGAAGATGACATAAAATTACCTAAAATTTGCACTTTCTTTCATCTATAAAAAATTATGTGTATATGTTGTTTTTTCACGACATACATAATTTGTTTTACGACATACATAGGTATCAAGCCTCTGATGATCAAGTCAAAGTCTATATCATATTCATAGGAGTACAAACTCGTACAACTATGTCAGTGCCACACATATATTCATGCCTATTTATTGCCAATGTGGTTTCTCAACTTCAAGTATTTTCTCAAACTTACAACTTCATGTCTAATATTGCAATTTGCAAGCATGCGTTTCGTCAAACCCATAACTTCATGCATATTCATTGCACACGTGTTTTTCAGATCTGCATGTTCATGTCCTTTAAGTGTACATAACAATTTTCAATATTAATCTTGAAATGCATGATTAAAAAAAAAAACTATTATTTTGTCTAGAGAAACTCGTGCCTAATTTAACAAAATGTTATGCCTTAAAAATAAATGAGTTATGGATGTTCGGTAAAATTAGGAGAAATTTGAGCTAACTTTATACTGACAACACTAATTTTCTTTCACTTTTAATGTTAACAGTGATAAGTGCGAGTCCAATTATTCAGCTTTCCACTTTGGTTATTCACATCAATTTTAAAAATCTTCGAGTCAAAAGTAAAATGAGAGGAGCCAACCTTATGTGTTGTGACATTTGAGCTAATCCGCCAATCCGCCAATCTTCTCACAGTAGCCCATCAGCTTTGCACCAACCGAGCTGCTCCATTTTCCAAGTGCCCCCATTTTCCCACAAGGTTAATTTTTTAATCTAGTCAAAGCTAATTAATTTTAATTAATTGTTAGCTTTAGACTAGCCATTTTTCTTACACCATAACCACCAAGAAATTAATTGGAATTAATTTCATTAATTTTTGGTATCCAAAGGGGTTGGATTTTCCACTATAAAAGGGGCTATGGGTTGACACACACTCACACATCCATACATGCATTCTTCTCATTCTCTTATCTTCCATATTCTATTTTCTTTAGAGAGTTGAGAGTATTATTGTAAGGCAAAATCATTTGGGTTGAGGGGTTAAGAAGAAAATAAGCTTTGTTATCTATCTTTCTCTTCTCTTCTCTTCTCTTCTCATCTCATTTGTAAGTCAAATTTGAGAGTTTACACTAAGTTTCATAATTTTGTGTAATTGAGTATGCGGTTTGGATATAGGAAGTGAAATATACCAATTTCAGTGGTGTTTTTCCTAACTATGACCGGCTAAACTACTCATTTCTAGGATTAGGATGGATCCTTGGTAATAATATTTTTTTGCTAATTTCTTATGGGGTTATCTTTGTCTCTTTTGCATAATCTTGAGTTTATATTTGATCTTCACCTGCTTATGCCTCTTAATATTAATGTTTAATCATATTGATGACACTAGTTTAATTGCTATCTCAAATAAATATAGACCTTGTAAGCCAATATGATGATTATGCAATTTGGGCTTAAAATTATAATTGTTTAAATTGAATAATTTATGCTAGAAATTAGAAGAGTTATGTCTAAAAAGAATAGTTCATGCTAAACCACTAGATAAATCATCTCACTGTATAATTATAATCATCTTTTTAATTTATGGCTTAATGCTTGTAGCTTGGGTTGAACAAGAGACAAATTGAATCCTCATTTGAATTAGTGAATCAATATTAGCATCAAAGGTGAAATCCAAAGTCCTATAATTTTCTCCTATTTGATTTCTCTCTACTTTACTATTAATTTGCTCTTCATTTTGTTCGTTAATTCATTTTGATAATCCAACTCTGGAAATTAAATTATTCTTTATAATTGGAAAGACCAAGTCTAAAATCACTATTGTTCCTCATGGGATCGACATCCTAATACTCGCTAGTCTACAATTAGTCTTGTATACTTGCAAGTAAAAAGGGTTTTAAAAGTAGAACATAAAATCTACATCAACGTATAATCGTTAACCTAAAAGTTCTTTAAATGTTTTGTGTCGAGATCAATAAGATTTTTGACATTTAGAAAAGCAAACATACAATGTAGATGCTGCCCAAATGAAGTTTGAAAAAATCTATTATACATAATCTTACCAAAGTAGAGATGTTAATTTTGAAAAATCTAAAACAATTTCCTAAAAAAAAAACTTTTATTAGAACTTTTAGTATGAAAACAACCAAAGTTAGAAGCAGTTTAAATTAGTTTGTAGGGTTTACCAAAACAATACTTGACAACCAAATTTTGACAGGATACCATTAATCCCCGTTCTATCATCCTTTGAGATTAATTGTCATTTGAAAGGATATCTTGAACTAATATTTGATGCATGAATTTCTGTATCACCAATTATAGAAAAACTTTTGGCCATTGAACTTTTAAAATTTTAACAAATGAAAAAAGTGACTAAAATACCCATTTCTTTATTAATTAATACTAATAATGGAAACCTCTACCACCCACTCTCTCCCCTATAATTCATGTCCATGCAGCAAAAATGTACGCTAGTGATGAAAAAAATGCCCGCTTTTACATTTGAGCAATCATAATTTTATGGTTTCTTAGGTCTTGAATCCTCCATTTCACTGTAGTTGAACTACTATTAGTATAATAAGAGGTAGAGTTTTCTCATCATAAATTTTCTCCATTCACAAAACTTAAATATGAGACATTCCTTAAAAGAAATAAGTACCAAACTACTTGAATCAATCTGCTGATCAATCATTCGAGCAATCATATATTGCAAGTCCAATTATTAGGCGTCCCAGCTACTTTTTGTTGGGGATAAGATTAGGCTTCCCAATTTCGTAACTACCGTAAAATATCTAACTCAAAAAGCTCTTTGAAATATTTAAGATTTCCTTTTCTCTTTTTAAGTTGATCGCGGTAAAGATTTCATGAATGAACAGGCGCGGACATTTGCCAAGTAACCACTTGTTTACGAAGTCATTAATAGAATTTTCTTGTAAAAGTCTTGATCAAAAGCAAGTTTCCTTATCAAAGTCATTAATAGAATTTTTTTTGAATCAAATTCATTAATACAGTTTGTTAACTAAGGTTCTATTTGGCAAACAGCTGTTAGCTATTAACTATTTGAATTAGCTGTTTATACTAGTTATTTAAATTAGCTGTTTATAAAAGAAGTGTTTGGTAAAATTAGTTATTTTTAAAAAAGTTATTCAGTAAAATTTTATTTGTGCCCTTATCTCTAAATTATTTTTTAATTAAAAAGTATTTTTTTTCATTTACTAGTTATCTTATTTTCTTTTCAAAAAGAATTAAGCTAATTTCATATGTGCAAATTAACTGTATTGATAAAACTTTAATTTATTACTAGTTGTACATAATTTGTATTCTTATTAATCTTTTTTTCTTTTCAACTTGTATATATCGATCTACATGATAATTATATCTTAAAATATTATTTTGTTATTTGCTACATATTTTATTATTATGAATTGAATTTTAATGTTCGAATGATTTAATCTTGGATAGAGTAAATTTAAATAATACACAATATCAAATATCACTATAAAAGACTAATGGCATATCGTGTAATTTTTTTTAAACTCTTGAATAGTTATATCATTTTTACAAACAGCTATTCTCAAAAGGCTAATGGAAATAACCTTTTCAGAAAGAGCTGTTTGGATTCAAACAGCTCTTCCAAATAGCAATTCAACCAAACATTAATTTTTGAAACTCCTCAAACAGCTCTTTTTCTCCACAAAACTCTTGCAACCAAACGTCCCCTAACTGAGATTGCCTCCTAACTTTATGCGGGTTGTCCTAGTGTTTCTCATCAATTAAATCTTAAGTGCAACATTTTACCAGGGGAGCAGTCAATTTATTCAACAAAACTAAATTCGAGAATCCTATTAATTAATTTCTACTGGGTCACCCTAGTTATTACTCCTATGTTGTTCTCATCATTTTACCCGTGGTTGCACATAGTTGAAATTACTTTAAGTGTATTGTGGAGAGTGGCCGCCAAAGCCTCATACGCCAAAGGAAACATATTTTTGAGAGAGTGAAATCTACTTTGTCATTATTTTCATTTTAGAGTATATATCCTGTATTTCTTATATTTACAACATATTATATAATTCGGGTTTGACAACGACTTATCTCATGAGTCTAAATAGGGCAACTCAACTTATTTTCGCTGAAAAAGTTCTTTTCTAGGTGGCAAACATCGCAATCCACCTCCATTGCTTCTCAGGTTCGAATATATATGAGAGACAACACAATAAGTACTTATGATAAATTTAAAATAATATCCCAAAATGAGAAGAGCCACCAGTATAAATTTATCATACGCTCTAAGGTAGAAGTGGCATTGCCGCCTTTGTTGACTATTTCGTTTACCGTTTGGCTCCATTGTCGTCATCATTATCATTATTATTACTACTAATACTACTACAACTACTATTATTGTTGTTGTTATTATTGTTGTTGTTGTTATTATTATTATATTCTATCTACTATATGGCTACAACCCGAGGGCCTCGAGGCCAAATGACTGAGGGCCTATTATTATTATTAATTTGGCTTACTATTTATAGAAACTAAACAATCATATGGTTTAAGAATTTGGTCATTCAAGCAAGGAAAACATAATCAATTTGTCTTTATTGGCTTGGCTCCTTCGACTACAAGAGGCGTAGCTTTTATATTAGATACATGGAAGCTTGTTCCTTGCCTAACCACTACAACGAAGCGCGTAGTTGGAGACCGAACATTTTCGGTCTCCAACAGAAAGAATTCGGTCTCAATCCTTTTTCAGAGACGAATTGAGACCGAAAATGGGCCGGTCTCGAAATCATTGGTAGCAAATTTAAATTGGAGACCAGATTTTCTGGTTTGGTCTCCAGTAGAGACCGGCGCTTGACACCAAATGCATTTGGTCTCTAATTGAGACTGGGCCTCAGGCGGTCTCACTTAGAGACCGAATTCAGCGGTCTCCTTTTGAGACCAGGGGACCCAGTCTCTACTACAGACCAAATCAATTTGGCCTCTAACTGAGACCAAGAACATTTGGTCTCTAACAGAGACCAAACATTTCGGTCTCTAGTGGAGACCACTACCATTCGGTCTTTGACTGAGACCGGAATTTGGGCGACCACTCATTCCATATTTTGAGACCAACTTCCCCAGTGCCGGAGACCGATTTATTTCGGTCTCTGAATTATTTTTAAAAAAAAACCGCATTTTGGCTTGTTTTTCAGCTGAACCTGCAGTATAATTTTTTTTCCTCAAATGATGCAACCGATACAACATTTTTGGACATCAAAAGTGTCAATATGGCAAAATTTATATTGCATTCCAAATGTGATTGATACATTCGAGTACTTCATACAGCAATTATACACCAAAAAATTCCCCAACCTAAATATAAATATGTACAACCCAATGTACGTACATATGACGCACCTGACATGCGCTACGTACCAAAGCCTAAGAAGACGACTGAGAGTTGTCTGCACGAGTGGGGTGGCCAAGGAGCGCCGAGAAGCTGTCAAACCGAGCATTCAACTCCAGCAGTCCTATTCTTTGGTCATCCAACTGCTTCTTTGTAGCTTCCAACTCCTCCCTAGTACTCCTCAACTCCTCCTCTGTCGAATGTAGTCGAGCTTTAGTGGTCTGCAACTCATTCTGTGTCGTTTGCAATTGGTCCTGGAGCTGCGTAACTATCGGGGAGGAATATGCAGCAGAACTGCTGGAGCTAGTACGTCTAGCCGCCGTCGGTCTCTCAAACATAACTGGACCCTCTCTTTCAAGACCGTATATAGTGCCCTTGTCACTTCAGCCACCACTTGCCTTGAAGAACAGGTGATCATCTGCAGCTGAACCCACTTGCACATCAGTTCCTGCTTTCAGTTGCTCATATTTGTCCTGCATCAGTGGGATGAATTGGAACAGTTAAAATAAAAAAAGGGAAAATTAACAATATTTTTGGGAAGAAACGGACAGAGTTTCCCCTAAAAGTTGACAATATCCCAGGCATATAGCCATAAATTTTACCCTGTACAACATAAACACCATATAACACGCTCGCAATCTCAACGGGCCACACGCCCGGAGTTCACCAAATACACATATCAACGGATGACACATCCGGAGTATATCACCTCACGTGACAATGACAACACGACAATTACAAGCAACTTCTACACATATAAGAGATTGGAAGGGGATCAATTGAGCAGGGTGTTCAGAGAAGTCCAAATTTACAAATCAAGCAAAGCTATCATGGTAGTACTTACATAAACGCTCTGCGCGTGAGCATCGCACCAAATCCGTTGACCACTCGCATCAACCTTTGAATGAGTAGTCGCAAACAATTCAGTTGCAGATGGTCTTCTTCCCAATTGTTTAGCCTAACAGATAGTAGTATATATATGTTTACATCAGTAGCAGTGCGAAATTAAATTTACGTATACCTGTCAAGTGTTTCAGATATTCATACCAGTCTGTCTGCCCACATTGTCGCTGATATTGACCCCTGGCTGTGCCCAATCTTTGCCTTCGGTCCCTCTGTCTTGTTCTTCGTGTTCCTCTCAGACTGCTTCTTGAATTCCTCATCACTTTCCCTCTTGTGTCGCAATGACGCGCGAAGATCATCCGTCATCCAAGCAATGATCTTGTCCGGAGAGCCCCTCGCAGCCTTGTTCACTATGTCTTTCACCCTTACACGCACCTTCTGTTGCCATTCTCTTCTGACTAAAGCCTCGTGTTCGGGATCCCATGTGAATCGTTGCTGCATGAAAAATTGCAAATAATACTTGGTCATTGTGTTAGGTTTCCAAAAAACTCAGTAGTGGTCGTTTTTTTCACGGTTTTTTTCACGTAAGTCATAATATGTGGTCATGCTTAACACATAGTAACAAAATCCACCAACATGAGGATAGATGACATACTTATTGGCTACAAGATTGCTTCTGCGACATATATATTTCGTGCACGTTAAATATAGGTGAATGTGCAAATTATTTGCATGCAATCATACTTCTGGAAAAAAACGGACAGAGTTCCGCCTAGCAATTGACAATATCCGAATCTCTATTACATAAATTAATGTAGAAAAAAATACATACACATAACTAAGACAATCTCACGCTCAACGGGCCATACGCCCGGAGTACACAACGTACACATCTCCACGGATGACACATCCGTAAAATTTTGGAAAACAATTCATTTCTGGGAACAAACCGACAGAGTTCCGCCTAAAAGTTGACCACATCCCAGGCTTAAAGCCATACAATACTTCCCTGCAGTACCAACAAATACATATATATATACACGCTCATCGGGCCACACGCCCGGAATACACCAAATACACATATCAACGGATCACACATCCGGAGCATTGGATAAGGCATCCCATCAATTACACACATACATTGGACTTCTCAATACTTATTGAACTTAATTCCGAATGGGTGTCATGTACCATATTGTGAAGTTGGGAAATGTACCTTAAAACAATTCCACCAAAATCTCCTGTGATCCTCAGGGGCATCCCGCCAACACGTGAAGGCGTCCTTGTAATAAGTTCGAATGGTTTCGGAGATGGCACGTGCGACATCTCGATGTCCGAACCTATGACACAGCATTTCCAGCAAATGAAATGAAAACGTCGGACACATTCGTTTTGTATTCTTTGAATGTTAACGATGCTTACCACATGTCGGTGTTCGGCACAAGTCGAACGCTGGTCAAGGGGGTGCTATTGTCCTCCAACGGAAACTCAGGAGGCTGCGTCTCCTGAGAATCGTACTGGGTGATGTCTCTACTTGCACCATCCATGCGTACCTACTCCTGCACAAAGTTATAAAAATCAGTTAGATAAGTGCATGGATTTGACTTAGGTAATTGCATGCAGAACGACACTAAGTATGATACACTGATCAATGATGCGTACTTTGATATGAATCTAACAAATTGCATAAACACATTACAGCTACAAGCAATACGCACTCTGGTTGGAGAACATGCAAGTCAAATAGCATAACGAATCGAGGGAGAGAAATGTAGTAAAAGGTTGCATACATTAACTTACGGAATAGCTATTAAGTCACAAAAACACCAACGGTGCAGAAGTTAGTGAACGACGTACACTATGTAAACATTGACTCCGTGAAGTAGTCATCATCATCATCATCGACATTGTCATCGTATTCATCTACGAACCCGCCATGCCACTCATCTCCGTCTCCACCATCGATGGCATCTACCTCATCGTCCACAACGTCATCTATGTCATTTTCCTCTTGTGGTACGATGTCGACATCATCGTCTACGTCAATATCGCCTAAATTAGGCGGGTTCTCGTTTTCATCTATTTGGAATGGTGTGTCCTCTTCCGGGGCATCTATTATTGACCTTGGTTTCATTTTTAACACTGCCCACCAGTCCTTTTTACTGTTATCTTTCATAGGATAAGGCATGAAGCAAACTTGCCTGACTTGACTTGCAAGGACAAATGGGTCGTACTGGGGATATCTCTTCGTGTGATTTACATCGACCAATTTGTATGTATCATGGACAACAACACCATTAATGCAGTCAAACCACTCACACTTGAACAAGATCGTCTTATATGAACGAATATGCCCAACATACTCCAACTTAATTACATCCTGCAGAATGCCATAATATTCCCACCCATCTGTCCCTTTCACGCAAACACTGTAATTCATTGTTGACTTGTTTTTCCTATAGTCATATGCGTGGAAGTTGAAGCCATTCATGTAATAATGATCCCAACGACGAATATGTCTCTTAGGGCCATACGCAAGTGCTCTCACAACATCGTTGTCAATGTTGGACTGCAACACCTACATGGCCGTCATATCCACAAATGGTCAAATAAGTTGTCACTATAATGCCTTAGCTGAGTAAGCAAATCACATAGTACAAATACGTACATACGCTTTGAACCATTCTGAAAATCTATCCTGAAACGTGAGCAACACATCCTCGTCCCGAACACGGGGGTTTTGCTGGCTCATCTCCAACGCGAATTTCCTACACAGTGTAATGAGAACATCATACACTCATGTTCACTGTATGCAACCCTTATTCCATATGAATCACAAAAACCTACCGTTCATATTCGCCCAATAATCCACAGTTCGAAAGCACATATATATGTGCCAATCGATGATCCATATGATCTAAGAACCTAACAGTGCCGTCATTCGGGGCATATCCCACGTTCCGGGAGAAAATTTCTGGAAGTTTGGCATCAGCTGTGTTCTGATCAATGTTCATCACGTTTCTGGGCAAATCTCGTGCCCTAACATCAACACTGTCATCGAAATAGTTGACAATAAAGTTCGTGATCTCGTCCATTAAGTACGCATAGCAAATTGAAGGCTCCACACGTGCTTTGTTGCCCACTTTCGGATTGAGGTGATGAAGGAACCTATAATCCAATAAAAAGAACCGTCACTTATGTACGGAACTGCTGACATAATTTCAATGAAACATAATGTACCTTTCATTGTCATACATCCATCGATATTGAACCGGTCCTCCAAGTTTCAGTTCCGTAGGTAAGTGCACAGGTAGATGCTCCATTACGTTGAAGAATGCAGGGGGAAAAACTCGTTCCAACTTGCATAATATTTCTGCAATGTTGTTCTCCAAACGAACTATGTCATTAACATGCAACTTAGATGAACACAAATCCCGAAAGAACTGGCTAAGCTCAGTTAGAACATTCCACACGTTCATTGGTAAGAGATCTCTGAAAGCCAGCGGCAGCAAACGCTGCATGAAGACATGACAATCATGACTTTTCAAGTTATGAAGTGAAGCATTTCTCCAGTCAACACACCTACTCAAGTTCGACGCATAACCATATGGGAATTTCAGGTTACGAATCCATTCACACACCACCTTTCTATGCTCCTTTTGTAGGACATATGGAGCTTGTGGTATAACTTCTCGTCGGCTGCCTTCACCAGCTTCCACAACGCGAACATTAAGTCTCCTACGTTTACAATGAGTAAGCATGTCCTTCCTCGCGTTCAGATCATCTTTTGTTTTGTCTTTAACATTCATCACGGTGTTAATTATTTGCTTAAAAACATTTTTTTCAATGTGCATGACGTCGAGGTTGTGACGTAGTAACAACTTACTCCAATAAGGGAGATCCCAAAATATACTGCGTCTTGTCCAGTTGTGGGACCGTCCATAACCATCCACTTTTCCCTTGTGCTCTGCTGCCGTTGGGAGCGAAGACACACGACTCCAAATCTGTTCCCCGGTCAACATAGGTGGAGGTTCTGAATGGTCCTCCCTGTTTTTATAAAATGCTGATTTATTATGCTGAAATCTGTGATCCCTTAGGAGAAATTGTCGATGACAGTCAAACCAAGATTGCTTGTTCCCGTGCGCTAGCCTGAACGCTTTTGTATATTCCATACAATAGGGGCACGCTAATCTTCCGGCAGTCATCCAGCCGGAGAGCATGCCGTAAGCGGGAAAGTCACTCACAGTCCAAAGAATGACAGCTTTCAGTAAGAAATTTTGCTTCCGGAACACATCATATGTTGGTATTCCTTCATGTCACAATTGCAAAAGCTCTTCAATAAGAGGTTGCATATATATGTCCAGATTCCCTTTTGGATTCTTTGGACCGGGAATGAGCAGAGCAATAAACATGAATTGCCTTTTCTTACACATCCATGGGGTCACAATCACTGGCCAGCATGAATATGTTTGACCGTAATGGCCAAATGGTGAGAAGCCGTCAGTGCACAAGCCTAACCTCACATTACGCGGTTTGGAAGCAAACGAAGGGTAGGAAGCATCCAGATGTTTCCAAGCCTCACTATCTGATGGATGTGCCATGACCCCAGGAGGGCACTTGTGCTCATGGTGCCATCTCATACTCTCAGCTGTTTTCTTTGTTGCATAAAGACGCTGTAATCGAGGTCCAACGGGGAAATATATTAGTTGCTTCTTCGGGATTTGCCTTCCATTTTTGCCTGTCCTCGAATATCTCCCTTCCTCACAAAAAGTGCATCTATGGAGGGCAGCTGCCCCCTTCCAGAATAACATGCAACCATTGGGGCAAACATCTATTTTACGGTGTGGAAGTTCAAGACCAGCAAGCAACTTCTTAATTTCATAGTAATTACCAACCATATCGTTGTTATTTGGGCATATCTCCTTCATGAATGATGCAATACCATCAACCGCTCGATGGGGTAGATTATATTCACATTTAAGATTAGTAAGCCGTGCAACAGCTTTTAGTAGTGACATTTCGCATCCCTCGTACAATGGTCTCTCTGCTGCCTTAAGGAGTTCCAGGAATCTTTTCGCCTCTGGTGTTGGTTCATGCTCTGCATTGTGGGGCAGCTCTTGTAATGATGCGGATAACGTATGTGGGTATGCATCCATCACCATATCCCTCATAAGGTTGGGTAGTGCTTGTGCATTGGATGAGGAAGTTGCAGCTCCATCATCTTCGAGGAATGTTTCACCATGATGCACCCACCTGTAATAGTTAGGTTGAAACCCTCGCTGGTACAAGTGTAACTTGATGGTATCCACATCAAGGTATGGTAAATTGCGGCACTTCACGCAAGGGCACTTCAGTTTTTGGCACCTCTGAAACTCTAGTTGTGCACAGGCAAACTTAATAAAATCTTCAACTTTCTCAACGAATGTCTTGCTTAGATACTTCCCTTCTAGTCTGTTGTACATCCACACCCAACTTGGATCCATTGTCTCAGGAGGATCTGTATATGTTACTAGCCAAACATACATTTTTTCGTACAACAATAAGTACATGTAGATAATTACATACATACATATATACGTACATATATGTATACGTATATATACATACATACATACATATATATATATATATATATATATATATATATATATATATATGTACACATACATACATACATACATACATACATAAAAACATACATAAACTTATTGTTTTCCGAAGCTTATTAGTTGAAGTTGCTTTTTCTTTTTGTATTCCTTCATCGGCCCTGCATATGTTATTGCATCCATGACAAAAGCCTGCAACGTCTTTAGGTGCACAGTTGAATTCGATTGTCAAAGGCACCAACTCCTTATTCTCAATGGAAGGTATGATAGGATTGGAATAGAGCATGGATATGGAAAACCCAAAAGTATGAGTATTTGAGAATCATAACATCCATTTGACTAGCTATTACATACGTTGTCACTATGTTTTGGGTGCTGGATTGTTGGGATTAGTAATAATTTTGGATTTTTAATGCCTTTTTCTCTTCTTTGGGATGGAAGAATGACATATAGCATACTGAAGACCATGAAAATTAAACATCTATAAGGCAAATTTCAAGCATTCAGGTACACTGTTTCATTACGAGACTTAGAGGGGAACGGGTCATAATGAGGTTCCCTGATGTAGAGGCTAGGGGGAGATTGTGTGCAGGGTTTACGTTTAAGAATTATATTTGCTTTCTATAATACCATTTAGGGGTTATATATGGGACTTGTTTCTTAATGTTCTTGAAAGTTTTGTGCTGGGATGACAACCCTGCTCTACACTAACCGTACAACCTATCGAGAATCATTAAATGTATAGGTCACGTGGATAAGCATCTACTGATACTCGTGACGTGTACCATAAATGATTCGTTTAAAGCAATAGAATATGGAGGCAGTAGCAGCAACGCAATATATCAACAAAAATAGAAAACGGAAACAACACCAGAAACAGAAAATAACAACACCACCACCAGAAATGAGTCATACCAACAACTCCATAAAACGAAAAACAAAAACAACTCCGGTAGCTAATTATAACCACGGCAACCACAATTTAGAAAAAGAACTCACACTTCTCCCTAAACAGAAAAAGAACTAAAAGCATTTAACATTTCCGCTTTATTCCATTAGGGGTTCATGATATCTTAGACCTCTTCCCAGTGACACGCTGTTTCCAATTTAGAATTTTTTTTTCCTACTCTAATTAGAGGAAAGAAGATAACCACCCACTTGATTCCAATTTTTTTAATAAATGCTCGATTACACTCCTACAAGAAATTCCATCCACACCATTTCTTTAGCATTCAAGAAGAAAAGGAATAATCAGGAAGAGTGATTTAGCCATTCCTCATTTTCCCTCTTGCTTTGCCAAGCCGTTCAGACATTTTCACAAACACCTGGTGTGCATATGAAATCCACTCTGCACACAACTCAGACGCAATATACGGGTAAGCCAACGAAGCTATGCACAGTTGTGAAAAGCCTAGATACCTCAAATCAGCACTTCCATTGACAGCAAAGCAGACAAATATGAGTGAAGACACACAAATGAATGCACAACATTGACAATGTACAAACAGCGGAGGCGAATTCAATGTGAAGGCATACCTTGGTGTTGTTCGGGGGGTTTGAAGCAGCGACCAGAGATGGCAGCCGGTGTGGGGCGTCTGAAGCAGCACGCTGAGGACGGAAGTGAGTGAATGGTTGAAGGAGCAAGCAGATCGAGTGACTGAGAGAGGAGAGTAGGGAGCACAGAGCAGTGAATTGGGAGTGAGAGAGAGCGAGGAGCAGAGATGTAACTGGAGAAGAAGACGCCCGCGCTTGGACTTCTTTTTTTTCTTCGAAACGTAAAGACCGGCATTTGTGGTCTCAACTGAAAATCTGGAAGCTTTCTCAGAAATTGGAGATCGATATACGAAATCGGTCTCTAACTCTGAGACCGAAAAGTCGTTTTGGTCTCAGATAGAGACCAATTTGGGAGTTTGGTCTCAACTGAAACCGAGATAGTTCTGGAAGATTGCTAAGAAATTGGAGACCGACATGGGAAATCGGTCTCTAAATTAGAGACCGAAATGTCTTTGTGGTCTCAGTTAGAGACCAATTTTGGAGTTTGGTCTCAACTGAAACCGAGTTATGTTCTGACAACTAGCTCAAAATTGGAGACCGATATACGAAATCGGTCTCTAAATCTGAGACCGAAAGGTCTTTTTGGTCTCAGTTAGAGACCAATTTTGGAGTTTGTTCTCACTTAGAAACCAATAATGGACTTCGGTCTCTAACTTTTGGTGTCTGTCTACGCGGGAACGATGAAGAGTTTGAGTCCAACAATATTGGTCTCTAAGCCCAGTCGCAGTTAGAGTCCAAATTGCTTTCGGTCTCAGAATTGGACTCTGTTGGATACCACTGTTTGCGGTCTTTAAATGCCGATCTCAACTTAATTTTTGAGATCGATTTTTGTCCCGGTCTCTAAATTTCGGTCTCAACTGGACCGGTTCCCTGTAGTGAACCCTACCCGTGGCTTTCTTAGCCCGCAAGCAGTAAGAGTGCAAGGTAATAACAAACATTAGGAAATATTACAATAATATCTGGAGAAAATATAATAATTCCTTAACACTCGCCCTCAAGTTGAAGCGTGCGAGTTTGTCATGCCCAACTTGCCCTGGAGATACTGGAATTGACTTTTGCCAAGTGCCTTGGTAAGGATATCGGCAGGGTGATGTTGAGATCGGATATGACCAAACGAGATGAGTCCTGTTACGAGCTTCTGACGGACGAAATGGCAGTCTAGTTCAATATGTTTGGTTCTATCATAGAAGACTGGATTTTTTGCAATGGGCATGGCTACCTGGCTGTTGCAGTATAGTTTCATAGGTTGAAGATGAAAAATGCCCAATGAAGCGAGGAAGGTTCGTGCCCGGACAAATTCGCTGGTGGCTATTGCTATAACTCTGTATTCAGCTTCGGCTGACGATCGGGACACCATTGCTTGTTTCTTTGTTCTCCATGAAATGGGTGAGCGTCCAAGCATAACAAAGTAGGCACTTAGGGATCTTCGGGAGAGAGGACATGTACCCCAATCGGAATCACAATAGCCATACAACTGGAGATCGCAACCAGAGGGAACCAAAACACCTTCACCTGCGGTTCCTTTCAGGTAGCGCACAACTCGGTGGACGGTGTCCATGTGATCTGTTTTAGGTGAGTGCATGAATTGCGATAATACATGAACAGCATAATTGAGATCGGGCCTGTGATGGTGAGGTAGATGAGTCGTCCGACCAGGCGTCGATACTGCGCAGCATCTTTTAGCAGTGGGCCAGTTGCAAGGGCAAGCTTGTGATTTTCAGCAATGGGAAAATTAGCTGCCTTAGCCCCTAAAAGCCCACACTCGTTGAGAATTTCGAGAGCATATTTGCGTTGACATAAGAATATTCCTGTACGTCTGCCACCTCAATGCCTAGAAAATATTTTAGGTATCACAAGTGCTTAATACTGAAACAGTTGTAGAGGTAGGCTTTGAATTCCGTAGAAACGACAGTATTATTACTAGCTAGCACGATGTCATCTACATAGACAAGAAGTGACATGAACACGTCCCTCTTTCGATAAACAAACAGGGAGTAATCAGCATAGGATTGGATAAATCCATACGCGCGCAGTTTTGTAGATAATTTGGTAAACCATTGTTGTGGTGCTTGGCACAGACCATATAGGGATTTCTTCAAACGACATACTTTGGCTGAATCATTGGTCTAGAATCTGGGAGGTAACTTCATATATACTTCTTCTGCAAAGTCGCCATGCAGGAAGGCGTTATTGACATCCATCTGATGTAATTCCCATCCTTTTATGACTGCTATTGATAAGAAAATCCAGATACTTGTGATCTTTGCAACAGGTGCAAAGGTTTCGCTATAGTCGAATTCTTCAACCTCATGATCGCCACGAATAACCAGTCGGGCTTTATAGCGCTGAATCCCACCATTGGCATCATACTTTACTCAATAGACCCTTTTGCAGCTAATGGGCTTCTTGTCTAGAGGGAGTTCCTCAATCGACCATGTGTCATTTTTCTTTAGGGCATCAATTTCCTCAGCCATGGCTGTGCGCTACTTCGGATCTCGCGCTGCCTCCTGAAATGACTTGGGCTTAACGACCCTTGTTATAACGGCCAAGAAATATTGATAAGAGGGAGAAAAACTGTCAGTTGTGACATAATTAGTTATAGGATAGCGTGTAGCTGAGGGTCCTTGGTGAGATGAGTTGTCGAGAGAGGAGAGTATTGGAGCGCAGGGGTCATTGGGATGTGCAATGTAACACAAATAATCTGCAGACTGTACGGGCCGTTTACTTGTCCTGGTGGGCCGGTTTGGAACTTGGACTGCTGCTGATGGTAACAGTGAGCTAGGACAACCTGGAGCAGTAAGACCTAGCCCAATGGGATGAGAAGCCGAAGATGGTGCACTGCTACTGGACCTAGAATTTTCTCGATTTGGGCTCGGCCCAACTGCGGTGCCAGGCTCGGCGCAGGGTGCTACTGCTCGATTGGGATCCGGCCGACCGAGGTCGGTGCCCCCATGATCTTCTGCTGACGGCGCAGATGGACACCCCCTCACATGGACCATGGGTGGCCCAGAGCTAGTTTCTGGTGGGGTAGGTGCTGCTATAGTGGGCTGAAGAAACTCTTCTTCAAATGTTACAGGAATATGATTAAGATTTCGAGGGGAATGTTGTGAGTCACAGTGTTGTATTACGGGTGTAAAAGGAAAAATATTTTCGTGGAATATAACACCACGACTCACAAAATATTCTTTCGTTTCGAGATCAAATACTTTCCATCCTTTTTGGCCAAAAGGATAGCCCGCAAATAAACACCTCCTACCTCAAGGAGCAAACTTATCTTTGCTTTTCTTGCTATGTGTGAAGCACAACGTACCAAACAGTTTGATGTTATCATATGAGGGTGTCTTCTGGTGTAGGACTTCATATGGAGTCTTCCCTCGCAACAAAATATTTGGCATTCTATTAATCAAGTAGACGGCTGTAAGCACACATTCACCTCAAAATTTTGTGGGTAGATTAGCCTGAAATAGGAGAGCTCGAGCCACATTCAGAACGTGTCAATGTTTTCTTTCAGCTCTTCCGTTTTGTTGTAGTGTGTCCACACAGCTGCTTTGTCATAAGATTTCGTTTTATTGGTAGAACCTTTGCATGGGTTTAGAGGTGAATTCTGATCCATTGTCACTGCATACAGCCTTAACATTGATCCCAAACTGATTTTGGGCCATAATAATGAACGCTCTCAGAAATTTGTTGATCTCAGTCCTGTCAATCATCAAATAGATCCAAGTTGCCCGACTTGATATCTACTATTGTAAGAAAACAGTAGACGCCACAAGATGATGCTTCTCTATGGGGCCCCCAAATGTCACAATGTATAAGATCAAAAACATACTTGGCTTTATTTGAACTTTCAGAAAAAGGAATTCGAGGTTGCTTGGCCCGATAGCAAGCCTCACATACATCATCTTTATTCCCACAACTGATCACTCCTAAATCATTTGGTAATAAAGATAAAACTGCCTGAGAAGGATGTCCCAACCGCTTGTGCCATAGGTTGACGGTGTTGACTGCATTAACTTGTGTCGTCTCCAATGACCCATCTTTGAAGTAGTATACTCCTCCTCGTTGCTCACTTGCACCAATCGGAGTCTTCAAAGTACGGTCCTACAATATACAGAAGTCATCGAAAAAAGTCACACTACAGTTTAATTCTTTACATAATTTTGCTATGGAAATAAGATTGTATTTAAGGGACGGAACATATAGAACTTTATTTAATATGATCCGTTGTCCCAACATTACATATCCCTCATTCTCTGCCATAGCATGCTTTCCATTTGGTAAGGCAATCGAGATGGACGAAATTCGCTTCTTCTCAAGTATCGCTTTTGGGTCTCCGGTCATGTGACAAGAAGCCCCGCTGTCAAACATCCAAGCAAGATTACCTGAAAGTTTTTCACATTCGGGTTTCGGTGTCTCAATAAGGCTGAGTAGCCTTTGGATCTGTTATGGGCTTAGGCCAGGAATTTGTGTTGTTGGGCTGGGAATTAGTGGACTGCTGTTGGCGCTTGGATTGAGTGGGCTGTTGCTACCGGCTGTATCTTCTGTGTGGGCTAGATTTGCTGTTTCATTAGATCCTCGCCCACGTCCAAGGCCTGAACGTGCTTCTCCTCTGCCTCGGCCTGCCCGACCTCCACGCCCACGCCCTCGGGTCCCCCCAGTTCGGGGGATACCCGTTGATCTCGAAGCATCCATCCTAGATATGTCCCCGTCGTCCACAATGCGTGCACACGGGTTTTGTGTCGTGGCGGATGCTCCTTGACTGCAAAGGCGACTACGTTCTCGGTTCCACGATCTCAACCCATCATGAGTCACTTGTGATTCTCCTCCTGCTGCACCATATTAAAAATTCAATTGAGTGATGGAAGCGGGTCGATCGCCAAGATTTGGCTTCGTACATTGGCATACGTCTCATCCCTAAGCCCCATGAGGAATTGATGTGTTTGCTCTTCCTCTATCATCTTTACAACCTTGCCACCAACACCACATTCACACGTTCTGCAAGTACATCGAGGAATTTTAACATAGTTGCTTAACTCACTCCACATCCCCATGAGTTTGGAGTAAAATTCCACTACATCTAATCCTTCTTGTTTACATGAGGCTATATCAGTTTTAAGTTGGTGGCTTTTAGGAGTATCAGGTTCTACATACTTTTTCACAAATTTACCCACATGGTTGTCATTGTTTCGACATAGGCGATATTTGCCTGTAGTTTCGGGTCAATTACATTGACGATCCAAGAGCAGATCATCGAATTGGCCATCTCCCATGCATTCAGCTCGCTAAGATCTTCTCCTTTGTTAGGCATGGGTTTTGTTAGGGTTCCTTCTATGAACCCTAATTTATTTTTGGACCTTAAGGCTGTTCGCACGGCTTTTTGCCATAAGTCGTAGTTTTTGCCATTGAAAATTACTGAGGTGATTATTGCTCCAAGACCTTCTGAAGGGTGGAGGTAGTAAGGAGATTGACTATCAATCACAAACCCCTTTCCTCCACTTACGGCTTTGGTACCATGTAGAAACTAAACAATCATATGGTTTGAGAATTTGATCATTCAAGCAAGGAAAACATAATCAATTTGTCCTTACTGGCTTGGCTCCTTCGACTACAAGAGGCGTAGCTTTTATATTAGATACATGGAAGCTTGTTGCTTGCCTAACCCTAGCCGTGGCTTTCTTAGCCCGCAAGCAACAGGAGTCCAAGGTAATAACAAACATTAGGAAATATTACAATAATATCTAGAGAAAATATAATAATTCCTTAACACTATTCAAGTGTATATATCTTTTTCTTTTTCGTGCATTGCCATTAAAACAATAAATTTACTATGCTGTCAACTTAGCTTTGTCAACGGATACTGCAGTTTGGTTTTGGGTGCAGTTAATTCTAGGTAGAATTATATTCGTCATGATGATATTTTCAGATCTAGTTCAATTTAGATGGTACTAACGTTAATCCATGTTAATGTCGGATCAATTCATGTTGGGGAATATAAAATTATCTTGCAAATAATGTTAATCTTGGACAGAAAAGTTCAAACAGGGTCCTCTGCATTTTCGACTAATTTTGATTTGAGTCCAAATTGAGTTACCTTATCCATATTAAGAGGTTGGCGATTCTAATTGAAATTATACCTTCATTTTTTTGCTCACTTTATTTTTTCCCATATCTTCTCATTAGATTATTGTCTGTATCGATTTATGTAATTGACTAATTTTTGGGCTTAATAATTGAAAATTAATCATTAATAATTTAGTAATTTTAAATTGCATACATCAATTAAATTAATTAAAAAAAGCTTCATTGGTGTCTCATGTTAAAATATCTTTGTCAATTGGTCAATTAATTAATAAAAAAAAGGACATGTGGATAGCATGGACCTCCATGCTAGCATTTCCAATGAGAGTTCCACAAATTAGAAACTCTACCTTGTCAGATCAACAAAAGTTTTATATTTTTGAGCTTGGATTCCTTCAGTTTTCTAACTCATGTGGAACGTCCCAACTCCTACTCATATAATTAGCCTTAATTAATTGATCATTACTCAATAATGGTTAATAAAGTAGAAAATGGTAGGTTAGTGCATTACCGTCATGCTAGAAAGGATAAAGATTAATTAATTAGTAAACACCAAAGTAATAATATCTCACAGTACATATAAGGTAAATGACATGTAAACTACAAATGCTTGAGCCGAAATGACAGCTCAATAACTTACCTACAAATTTGCGGACGCCCCAAGACTTAGAAAGAAGTCACTATGAGCTTGGCTAGACCCCATTGATTACCTTCTTGCTTCACTTGTAATGCCCAATGTGTAACTTTTCAAATGTACATTTAGCCTAAAATATGAAAGCACAAAATATTCAAAGGGTAAGTTAAGGCTCAGTGCGTTCACCCCTATACTAAAGAATTAAATTCATTTTGCAATAACTGGCCACATTTTAATTCATTTTAGTTTGAAATCAGCGGGAGAAAGAATTATATTAACACTGTTGCCGATTATTATTTGAAAGTGGAACCAAAATTGATGAGCTTGTATGTACAATGCGAACATTGAATAGGTGTACACCTATCAGGCCGAATGGGTAGTCTGACTTGAGGCCGTAGGGTGAATTGAAGGGCGTAAGCTCTGATAATTGATAACTGATGGATCCACTTGATTATGTGGCAAATTAATACTTGAACATGATCCATTAAATAATTTACATTTTGAAATTTTGATATATGCAAAAATATGTAAATTTTCGAAAGGTACAGGCAGTAAATATATTTCAAAGATATATTTGTTTTTGCAAAAATAATCTTTGTATGGCTCGAACATGAGAGAAGTAGCCTTACTTCTTGGAAGGAGCTAGCAAGAGAAAGACAAATGCGTGATCATTGGTTGAAATGAGAGGGGGTTGGTTTATAACTTTATATATATGTTTTAACAGTCCCACTTCCTCCGAAATATCTAGGATATATCCAAAAGAAAAAATAAATTAATCTAAGATATTGTTCACAAAAAACTCAGATATTTTCCCGAAAAATCTTAGATATTTTTCAAAAGAAAACTCAAATATTTTTATAGAAACATTAGATATTTTTAAGAAAATCTCATATATTTTTAATCTTATTTATTTTCAAAAAAAAAAATCTCAAATATTTTTACCAAAAAAAGTCTAAGATATTTCTATGCTATTATTATTTGTTTTGGTTATTCACGCTATTGTTTCATTTACATAGCAGAAGCAATCAAATTATATAAAGCACGGAATAAGTTTAGAACTATATGTTTCAATTGTTTTCATAAATGTGTTAGTTTACATCGATTTATCAGTATTGAATGACTTTATGCTAGGCATTGCTAAATCTAACTTCAAGGTCACTTCGTTCTCTCAACCTGTAATTGTATAAATGTTTCAAATGTTGAATTGAAATATGGGTGCTCAACTTTATTAAATTACGATTAGTTAAAGTAATTGATATGGATTAGGTTCAAGTTATTACATCATATAACTCTATTTTGGATTATTCAACAAGATATTTGTTATGGGCCCACCTTATAATATATAACCTTTTTCTAACCACAAAATAATATTTTTAAGTAAAAAAATGAAAACAAAAAAGGCAAAAAAAGACAAAACAAATTAAATAGAAATGATTTAAATTGAAAAGAAAATGATAAATAAAATTGTTAGACTCACCAGTAAAATGAGTTCCGCTGATTGAGAATGTTGCTATTATGAAGTACAGTTAATCAAATTGAGGGTCAGATTGGGTCATGAAGGTCAATAGACAGGATTTTCTCGATCTTAACCCTAACCAACCCTGATATAGGTCGCCATACCTTTGACCCTAACCTGGACCCTGAGGTACCATCGGGCCTCGGATAGTCGGGTCAGATCTCATCATCAAATCTTTTCGATAAAGAAAATAAGATTTTTCACGAATTTTCCTTTTTATTGTAAAGTTCAGCATCAAACATCCTACAAAATAAAAGGTCAAACGACAATATAATGTTACAATGAAATGTATCGCAATTACAAATATTCTACTGCATAATTTTGTGATTAAAGTGATTCGTTCATTAAAATGGCCACTCCTAATATCAAAGAGGGGGCGTTAGAAAGTTATAAGTCTGTGAAATTTGAGGTCAAAGAGGGGCGTTCATTAACCTTTATTTTTTAAGGTCAGATCGAACGGAGCCCTAACCTATTCATCAGGTCTAATATAAAGTAGAGGAGGTTGTTATGCCCTGGCTTTCCTTCTTCCATTATTTAGTTTTTAGATTGGGAATGGGCACCATTTGGTAGTGCCCAACTGCCAGTGGGCATCACCATGCATCTTGGAAGTTCATAGCTCCAAGTAGCACTCAACTATTAATTTTTTTCTAAATTAGCATTGAGTTATTGTTTTTTCTCCAGTAGCAGTAAATTAACAATATTTTTCTAATGTAACACTAGGTGACCTATTAACTTAGAGTAGCAGGTAACTTATGTTTTTTAATAATAATAATAATAATGATGATGATGATGATGATGATGATGATGATGTAATGATAAAAAACCCACCTGAACCCCCTGTTGCTACTACCCGACACCACAACCCCTTATTATTATTATTATTATTATTATTATTATTATTATTATTGAAAAAGTAGAAAAACACAAGTTACCTGCTACTCTAGGTTAGAAGGTCACCCTGTGACTTTAGAAAAATATTGTAAACTTAGTGTTGCTGGGAAAAAAAAATAACTCAATGTTAATTTGAAAAAAAAAAAACGATAATTGAGTGCTACTTAGGACTATGAACTTTGCATCTTGGGTTGATTTTTTCGAGGTCATTTATCATTTCTTTTATTTGTCTACAGCTAGGAGCCCATAATTAATTTAATTATTTTTTATTTTGTTCTTTAGTTATATCCAATATTTAATTAACTTTATTATTATTATTATTATTATTATTATTATTATTATTATTGTTATTATTATTATTATTATTATTATTATTATTATTATTATTATTATTATTATTAAGCAAATAGCTAAAATTAATGGACAAAAGTGTACGTCAGTCAGAGTGCAACCACAAACACCCAAGCTATTAAAGTCAACAAAATACCAATTCAAACAGATGAATAAATTATGCTTGTTTGCAACACCAACTCAATTTGGAATTGTTGTCCTCTAATTCAGTGTATGTGTAGAACAAGTTGCTGTTGACTTATTAATACATACGTATTTAGGGCTGGCAATGGATCGGGTTCGGATCGGGTAAACCGTCATTCGCATCTGTCACCCGTTTTAATCTGCTTCATCCAATCTACCCATCATCCGCAAAAATCGAACTCAATCCATCCATCCACTATCCGCGAGTGAAAACGGGTGAATAGGATTGTAAACGGATGATGAAAGTTTATAGTGATATGTTAGTAAATTTAAATAAAAAAGTAAGCTTTGTCTTTTTAAGAGTTTAAAAAATATATTTTAGGTATAAGAAACAAATAAATATCATATTCATCATATTAATTTTGATGAAAATCATAGAATTAATAACATAATTGTCCAAAAATGAGTAAAATTTAAAGGACAAAAATTAAAAGTAAACTAATTGTAAATAGGAGATAAATAAGTGAATGACTACGCAAGTGATAGATCGAGTGGCGAGGTGAATGGAGCATCACCCGGATCCAATGCAATCCATTAAACCATCATCCATCATTCATCAATCATCCATATATTTCGGGTTTTCACCCGCTTTTTTGGGCCGGGTGGAATGGATATCCATCGGGTGCGGGTGAAATTGCCACCCTATGACCATATTCCATCGCCTTTGTTAACTGTTTCGTTCGCCGCTTGGCTCCATTGTCGTCATTATTATCATTATTATTACTATTACTACTACTACTACTATTATTATTGTTGTTGTTGTTATTATTATTATTATTATTATTATTATTATTATTATTATTATATTCTATCTACTATATGGCTACAACTGGAGGGCCTCGAGGCCAAATGACTGAGGGCCTATTCTTTTCATTGGGAAATATAGGTTGGTAAATGGGTGAAGTTAGTTAAAATTAGTAGAAGTGGGTTGAACAGGGGCAGAGCCAGGATTCAAAACAGGGGGCAAGATTAATAATACACACAATATAAACTTTAATAGTCCTAAAAATGAAGTGTGTAGCTAATATATTCAAGAAAGTTGTCATCAACGAGATCTCATGTTTTGAAAGTAAAGCATAATAACGTCGTTCGACAGACTTTTAAGAAGATCAATAAAATCAATAAAATAAATAAACATAATTAATAAAATAAACATAACTATTTACAAAATAACAAAACTAAAAATAAAAATTGGAAATTTTTTGGAGTTGCCTCAAATTGGGAATTAGGAGGAGGACTGGAGGAGGCTGGACTTTTGCCAGGCTGTGGTTGCGTCTGTGGGAGCGAGCCGAGGCTGCGGCGCCCGTGCCGTGGGCGGCCACCAGTGGTGGCGGCCGGCGAGCAACTGGGCAAAGTGTGGTCTGGTTGAGGCGTTGAGCGTGAGTGAGGGCAGAGACAGGAGGACAGTGCGTCGGTGCAGCTAACCAATCCACTGTGCACATATTTGTGAAATACCTAAGAGCTAATTAATATATTTTTTTTTCCTTCAAAATATCCTTAGTTTTTTTTTTCCTAAGAAGCTGGTGTCAATTGAAAATTATGCTTGTTTGCAGCACCAACTCAATTTGGAATTGTTGTCCTCTAATTCAGTGTTTGTGCAGAGCAAGTTGCTGTTGACTTATTACTCCATATTCCGCCGCCACTTCGCTATAAGAGGCTCTGTCCTCATTGTCTGAAGCAAATCATCTTAGACCCAAAAATCTTTTCATTTTTTTTTTTATGACGAATTTGCTTGCAATGGAAGTGCAGAATCTGCTTCACATGAAGGAGGGAGTTGGACAAGATAGCTACGCTGACAATTCCCATATTCAGGTTGTTCTTCTTCTTATTATTATTTTGAAAGCCATATTCAGGCTATTCTCTCTCCCTCCATGGTTATACAACTCGGTATTGGTAATCTAATTTTGCAAAACCTTTTTTTGTTAATAGAAAAGTGTAACGGCACACGCTATGTCAGTGCTAGAAGAAAGCATAAAGGAGGTGTACCATGCCTTAAAGCCAAAATGCTTTATGATGGCAGACATGGGTTGCTCTTCGGGCCCTAATGCTCTGTTTGCGGTCTCTAAAATCATCAATGCCATCGACGAGGCTTGTCGAAGTTTGAATTGTCGAGCCCCAGAATTTGGTGTTTTTCTTAATGACCTTTCAGGAAATGATTTTAACACCCTGTTCAACTTCGTCCAAGGTTTCTATAAGTGGGTGGAAGAAGAGAAAGGACGTGATTTTGGACCCTGTTTTGTCTCAGGGACACCTAGGTCATTTTATGGAAGAGTCTTTCCCAGCTGTTTCCTTCACTTTGTTTACTCTAGTTATGCTCTTCATTGGCTTTCCCAGGTAATACCGCCACTATCACGCGGATTTGATACGTGCCATTGTTTAGGATGGGCCTGTTTTTTTGGCCAGTAAATCCGATTTTATCAACTTCAACCAATTTCAATATACTTCAATTCACTTCCACCAACTCTAACAAACAAATTCTAACTTCGACCAACTTTAACTTACTTCAACCAACTTCAATACATTTCAATCAATTTCAACCCATCTCCTTCAAAATTTTCACAATTTGTAAATTATCATGGGAAAATATTGATCTTTTCAACAAAAAAAACCCTCCAATAATTTTTTTTATGTTGCTGTATTGAAATAGTAATTTGTAAATTAGTATGTAAAAAATATACATATAAAAATTCCCTCAATAGATACATTAAAAAATGTTACAATTATTTTTATTGATGCAGAAAGTTATAAATAAATTTGAAAGTTGTTAATGTATTAACAGTTACAACAACACTTATAAAATCATTAGAACAAATGCAATCTTCAAATTTACCAAATTTTAGTTACTTTTTAAATTATGAAAAATATTATGCCAAAAACTAAACAAAGAAAAATATAACCGCTCTTGTACATTAACCAACTTTTACCCATCAAATCAAAAAAATATAGCAACTGTTTTCAACTTTAATCAACTTCAATCAACTTATACCCACTTCAATCCACTTCGATAAAAACACATTATTTTTAATCAATTTTTATCAATTTTAATCAATTTTATCTGTTTATCAATGCATATTTTTCAACCAAAAAAAACAGACCCCAAATTGATCAGTACCATAATTAGTCTGAGCAAAGTATGTTGAATTAGTACGCATATTTATTAATCATGGATAAAATAAATCGCCGAGAATAAATGACAGGTGCCGGAAGGGCTAGTCAGTAATGACGGAGTAGCATTGAACAAGGGAAATATATGCACAGCAAAAACAAGCCCTCCAGAAGTGCAAAAGGCATATTATGCCCAATTCAAGAGAGACTTCACTCTATTCTTGAGTTCACGTGCGAGGGAGGTCGTGCCTGGAGGATGCATGGTCTTGACATTCTTGGGTAGCATCCAAAGCACTAACCCTCGCCCCATGCATGAGTTGCTTGGTTGCACCCTAAATCAGATGGCTTTAGAGGTAACTTCAAAATGCGATTTTTTTAAAGATTTTTTGGATAGTAATAATGCGTACTTTTTTCTTTTAGCAGTTGCAATGTTGATCTCATTTAATTTTAATACACCATTGAGTTATGCGGTGACTGACTAAGTGGAGAGTAATATGAATGTGTGTGTGTGTTTTTTTTTTTTTAACAATATGTGGATGATACACTAAAGAATTTGGTTGACGTTTTAGGGGTTATGTATACCTGAAAAAAATGTAAAAGTCAAATTCCTTAAATCTGCAATCCTTATCATCTTTCGCTGTAAGTCAACCACACCACATAACTTGATCGTGGTATATATTTTAAAATTAAATGGAGTGAAAGGCGAATTTTTTGTATTTTGTTAAATTTTATATCAATTAGGCCCTAAACAAAGGGTCATATAAGCTCAAATGAGGTTTCAATCTAAAACCAATTGGCAATGGATACAGTAACTCACGAACTTATATATATACATACTTAAGTCATTTAATTTTATCAATATGGGACAACATCCACTTCCATATTCTTTTATTTTATCAATGTGAGACCACGCCCACTTTCATACTCGGATACTCCCAACATATTTCACAAAAATATTCATATTGTTTTTGTCCAATGGCCCCAAAAATTCGTATTATTAACATCCAAAAACAACCCCCCCCCCCCCCAAAAGTTGGCGTATTATGTAGGAATGCATCTTATGCAGGGTATGATAGAAGAGGAAAAAGTGGACAAGTTCAACATACCTTTTTATGCAGCTAGTGTTGAGGAGGTGAGACAATTGGTTAAGGCTGAAGGATCATTCATTCTGAGCAAACTTGAAACTTTTACAGTCGATGGCAACGTTCACTCAATAGACGACCCAAAATACCAAGCCAAGTTCCATGCTGAGTCCGCAAGAGCGGTGTTGGAATCCCTTTTGGCAAATGCATTCGGTGCGGACATCATCGATGGTCTGTTTTTTAGGTTTGAAACAAGGATACATGAACACATCACAGCTGGACGACCTATCGAATACTTGAACTTGTTAGTTTCAATGACCAAGAAAGCTTGAAAGATCAAGTTAGTAATTCATCATTGTCGACTTCCTTTGTTTAATAGTTCTATAATTTTGATGCAATACAAAATTAGCATAGGTTAAGGAAATAAGATGGAAAGAATCTCAATAACTAGATATAAATAGATATCATTTTATAAATTTCCAAGATTGCAAGTTGAGTATCTTTATTTGAATGTTGAATTATAGATGCTCAAGTCAAATCACGTTAGATTCTATAATATTATTTTTTTCAAGCGTGAAATTATATCATGAGTTGAATAAAAATTATTCGTTTCATGATTTTGTTAGATAATAAACTGAACTTGTTGAACTGAACTTGTTGGGTTTGACACATAGTTATCTCACGAGCCTAGATGATGCAACTCTACTCATTTCCACTCCAGCATACCCTTTTTCAACTTTCTTTTGTTTTTTTTTCTTTTTTCCTGCGGAATAAGTAGAGAACCTATAAATTTTTTTGATAAGAAAAAAGAATAATTCATTAACAAGAAACTATATGGCAAATCTAATGAATATCTCCTAACAAAAGTAAATCTAAAGCATCAAATTGAATCATTCTTTTCAGAAAGCTAATGGTAAATGTACTGTCGACTAGCTCTGAACTTGTAGCAGTATTCTTGCCACCAACCGTATTCTTTGATGTTAATCCGTCTTTTCCAAATATCGACGAACTATTGTATAACTTTATGAAGCAGATGTCTAATTGATATGGTGGATGTCACTTGAAAGAAAGATTTTCATAGTAGAAGTTCATGAAATTCCATTATTCACTCGTTCCTTAATTGAAAACATAGGCCTAATACAATAATTCTCAAATTATATTTGATAAGAAATTCACTCTAAATTTTCAAATCTACGATAAATTGCACAAAGTCAATGACTCAAACTCACACTAACGGTGAGAATAACCTAACTTATACTAGAGGTGAGAACAACCAAACTTACACTAATGGTGAGAAAAATAAACAACCAAATTCTCACAAATAGGAGAAAAATTTTATTGAAAAGAAACAAAAATATTAGTAAATATCTTACAACTGAATAAAACTTCAAGAAGTACGAAGATTGGGGCTTACTATCAGCAATTATGGCTGATGACAGCCCCTTATTAAAGTAGATAAAGATTAGAATTTTTCGTGAGAAGGCTAGGGTTTTTCAAGAGAGGAGGACCTATAAATTCATGTATACCCTTGTTTCTGACCCCTAATTTGTGGAATTTGGCCCGCTTTCCTTCGAAAATGCCTAACTAATTGTTCGTAAGCTATTTGGCCTCACTTTCAAAATTAGGGCTTTATTGGGCAATGAGAGCAATGATCAGGAGTGGGAGATGGAAATAAAGTGGGAAGCAAAGTACAAAAATTGTTGGAGCATAAAAATAGGGTGATGTCCCACATTGATAAAATTAAAAGATCTGCACATATATAAATTTACGAGTTACTCCACCTATAGCTAATTGATTTTCGGTTGGAACCTTATTTGAGTTTATATACATGAGTCATTTGTTAAAAAGTCCAATTGATAAAACTTAACATCGTATCATAGTGAATTACTCAATCTTAGTTTATCACCGTCCACGTTTGATTAAAATTATGTGCACATATTGGGCCTTGTTAGTAGCCCACACGCAGGGGGCATGTTAGAGTATAAAAGTGGATTGTGAAAGGCAATCACTTAAAATATGGAAACCAAAATAATTCACCGTCAGATATATGAACTCTTTTTGGGTGAGTACAACCAAATTTTTTTTTTAGATACAAAAATTCTATTGTTAGCCCTATATTTATATAACTTAGGTAAATTATAAAATATATACACCAATCATCCCATTTTCAGATTCCTAACAGGGAAAAATGCATATTTTAAGAAAAATAATATTTGACCCAATAGATAATTAGTGTGGCAGAAATTATGTTGTCTAGCGGTGCATTTAATGAGTATTTTGGAAGATACTTTTGGAACAAAATAAGAAATTAAGAATTGATTAGAAAGACAAAATGAGACAAACGAAGTACCTCATTCACCACGAAAAAATAGGAAAATGGAGGTTGTGTAAACATATATTGGAAGAGATATTGGCGATGTGACTCCCCAAAAAATTTAATTATTTAATGACTATTATTTAACCTAAAGTGGCAGTGGACATCCTAATGAGGTGTTATCATAATTTTTCTTGTGAGAAAACATAAGGCTAAGTATCACATAATTTAAATAAAAATTTTATTACTACAGTCAAACAAAGAGTCAAAGTCAATGTTTAATAATCAAGACTCAAAAGTACTCAAAATTAGGAAAAATAATGTTAGAGCGTATAATGTCCTAAGTACAATGCGATAATTGGCCTCAATTTTAGGCTTGAATCTCATCGATCTCCATGCTCATGATCATCATCTGAAAACAAAACATTGAGAAATGTAAGTGGGAACTCAATACCTACCAAAATTAGACTTAGACGAACAAAGGCCCATATTTCACCTCGAATACTATTTCTGCCCAAATAGTATATTAAACTCCTTAAAATAATTTTCACTAACTTTTGGAATTTTTAACTTTCATAAAACCTTCACATCCAGTTTTCAGGCTAGGAATAGATTATAAGTCTAATTTCCAAAGGGCATATTTTAAGATCTAGAAATCGGATCAGGGAGATCAAGCTCATTATAAAAATCTCATATTGTCTACTTTAATATTATTTTGAGCAAATCAGTAAATCTCAATAGTATCTAGTCAAAATTTAACAAAGTTTCCAGATTATTGTAAAGCTGTCCAAATTTGCGTAGTCTAAATATTTACACTATATTAGTTAGGGTTTCGCTACTGTACTTGTGTGAGTTCTTAGAGTCATTCTAGCTCGTCCGCGGGCTCTGTATCAGTTTAAGAGTTTTGGCTCCTTGTCGATTGTTGTTTCTTGTCGATTTCCTTATTGTGTCCTCTGGGTTTGTGGACTTTGAATCTTTCAATTCGATTGGCATCCCAAATTGGGATCTCACTACTGGGTTTGTGGGTTTCTTAAAGTCAATTTCGTTGATCGACGACTTTATGTCCGTTGTTGGCTCGTTTTTGTGTGATTTGTTGTTTGTATTAGTTTTGGCTTTCTATAGTCCTAGAGGGGGCTTAGAGTTCTCCGTGTACCGTGTTAGACCTCAGATAACCTAGTTCTCAATCCCCATTGCTTTTGATTTGCCATTTCCGTATTGTTCTTGTATTTTTCTACTGTTTTGCGTGGTCTTCGATTTTGGTCAGTCTCTTAGCAACTGTATTATTATTATTATTGTTACTGCTTTTATTATTATTATAATTGTTTGTTATTAGTATTCTCGTAGCAGGAATAATAATAGTATCTTGCATTATTGGGTTGTTGGGAGGTTGGGGTTGGTAGCTTCAGCTAGTGGAAGCTACCGGCAAGCAATGTAGTAGCTTCAGCCAGTCCTCCGGGGGGAATGGAATTAGGAGGGGTGTAGGGTTTCGGCAGCTGTGCCTAGCTTCTTGGAATATTGATTCTCTTACTAGTAAGTCCATAGAAATAGTTAAATCTTTACATAGACGTCGAATTAACATAGCCTGTATTCAAGAGACTAAGTGGGTGTGGGCTAAAGTTAGAGAAGTTGATGGGTATAAGCTGTGGTATTCGGGGTCAAGCAAGGCTAGGAATGGAGTTAGTATTTTGATTGTTAAGGAGTTGGTTGACTTTGTGGTTGAAGTGTGGCGTAAGAGTGATCGAATTATGGTCATTAAAGTGGTGGTGGGATCAGTAATCCTCAATGTGGTCAGTGTTTATGCACTTCAAGTAGGTTTGTCAGACGATATTAAGAAGCAATTTTGAGAGGATTTGGATATGGTTATGCAGGACGTAACTCGAATCGAGAAACTTTTTATAGGAGGAAACTTTAATGACCATATTGGTGTCGAAGCAGGCGGGTATGATACGACTCACGGAGGTTTCGATTATGAGGAGAGAAACAATGGAGGAGTTGCTGCTCTGGACTTTACAGTTGCCTATGAATTGTTAGTAGTAAACTCCTTGTTTAAGAAGAAGGAGGACCATTTGGTGACCTTTAAGAGTGGTTCCATAAAGACCTAAATTGATTACTTCCTGAGTAGGGCGGATAATAGGAGGTTATGTAAGGATTGTAAGATGATACCTAGTGAGTATTTAGAGACGCGACATAGATTGCTAGTCTTGGATGTGGAGCTCAAATGTTCAAAGTGGAAGAAAAGAAGTGTTGGAGAACCTAGAGCTAAGTGGTGGAATCTAACTAAGGAGAATGCTATGTAATTAGCAGAGAAGATTACTGAAGAAGGAGCTTGAAGGCAGGTAGAGGATGCAGATACAATGTGGGACGCAATGGCAGAATGTATTCGACGGTCGGCTAAGGAAATCCCATGTACTTCTAGGATAGGTGACAGCATAATGAAAGGAGTTTGGTGGTAGAACGAAGAGACAAATGAGAAAGTCAATGAGAAAAAAGAGGCATATGCTACTTTCATTAACAGTGACACCGATGAAGAGAAAGAGACTAGTAGAGTTAGATATAAGGTTGAAAAAAAGGTAGCCAAGAAAGCTGTTGCTGTAGCTAAGAGCATGGCTTATGATAGGTTATATCAAAAATTGGGGACCAAGGAAAGTGAGAAGGAAGTCTTTAAACTGGTGAAGACAAGGGAAAGAAAAACAAGGAATTTGGGTGTTGTGAGGTGCATCAAAGATGAAAATGGTGTTGCCTGAGGATGCAAAAATCAAGGTGTGATGGAAAATGTACTTTTCAAAACTCCTTAATGGTGAAGTGATGGAAGATTTTCGAAATAGGGAAAGAGAAAGTAGTGAGAGCCTATTTAACCCCCAATTGGATGGACCTATCAGTAAGGACGAGATTAAAGAGATCCTAAAGAAGGTGTCCAATGGAAAAGTAAAGGGACTAGATCAGATATCAGTGGAAGTGTGGAAGTGTTTGGGTGAAGAGGGATTGAAGTGGCTAGCAGAGCTTTTCAATGTTATTTTTAGGACTGCTAGGATGCCCAGAGAATGGAGGTTTAGTACAATCATTCCATTGTACAAGAACAAAGGGGGATATTCAAGATTGTAATAATTATAGAGGTATAAAGTTGCTCAGTCACACTATGAAGTTGTGGGAAAGAGTGATTGAGAGAAGGCTGCGGAAAGATATTTCGATATTTGAGAACCAATTTGATTTTATGCCGGGCAGATCAACCACAGAGGTGATTTACCTCCTTAGAAGACTCATGGGATTGTATAGGGATAGAAATGTAGATCTTCATATGGTGTTCATTGATCTGAAAAAAGCATATGATAGAGTTCCGCATGAAGTGTTATGGGAATACTTGGAAAAGAAAGGAGTGTCTTCTTTGTATATTCGACTTATTAAGGATATGTACGTGAAAGGTAGAATGAATATTAGGATGCCAGGAGAGGTTACCAATGACTTCTTTATTGGTATGGGCCTGCATTAAGGTTCCGCTCTAAGCCCATTTCTTTTCACTCTATTATGGATGAACTTATAAAAGGGATTTAAGATGGGTTGCCAAGGTGTATGTTGTTTGCAAATGACATTGTTCTTATTGATGTAACCAGAGAGGGAGTTAACGATAAGTTGGAGTGATGGAGACATACACTGGAGTCTAGAGGTTTTAGAGTAAGTAAATCGAAAACAGAATACCTACATTGCTGTTTCAGTGGTAGGGAAGATGGGAGGGGAAAAGTCACCATTGAGGGGATGCCAATACCAAAGATCGAGAAGTTTAAATATCTAGGCTCGATCATTCAGCAGAAAGGGAATATTGATGAAGATATTAACCAGTGCATAAAAGCAGGTCGGATTAAATGGAAGTACGCAAGCAAGTGTGTTGTGTGATAGGAGAATGCCTGTAGGTCTAAAAGGCAAAGTCTGACATATGGTAGTTAGACTTGCTGTATTGTATGGTACGGAATGTTGGCCTATAAAAAAAGACGCAGGTCCAAAAGTTAATGGTAACAGAGATAAGGATGATCAGATGAATTTGTGGTTTTACAAGAGTGGATAAAATTAGTAATGAAGTAATTAAAGACTTAGTTAAAGTAGCTCCTTGTTAGGCGATAAATTGCCCTATTTTACGTGCCTCTTTCACCCATTTTTAGCTTGTATAATAACTTAATCTTTAGGATTTTACCTTATTTTATTTATGTTTTGTAGGAAATAATGCCAAATCAAGCAAACGTCGCGAAAAGGAGCGACGATGGGACAAATCGGCTAAAAACAGCAGAAAACAGCAGTGCACAGCCGTCCTTTAGGTATGCACGGCCGTGCACCGGTGGCCGAAGCCACGCACGGCCAGCACGGCCAGGCGCACGGCCGTACGTGGTGGCCGTACATGGTGGCGCACGGCCGGCCGTGTGTGATGGCACGGCCGTGCGTCGGGCCCAGTTTCGCGATAAAAGCCCTTTTCAGCTAGTTTTTGCAGGGAGTCGTACGGGGGTTCGCTTGAGGCTTCTGTCTGGTGATTTCTAGAGTAGTTTAGGTTAGGTTCTAGCAGAAATAAAACCTCAATATGAGGATTAGTTTAGGATTGAAGATTATAATCTTGGATTCAACTTTTGGATTTCAAGTTCCTTTTATCAATTCAAGACTAAGTTTTCTTTCTCCTTCTCTCTTTATTTCATATCTTGTTCTTGTTTATGTTTTGTCAGTTTAATTCTTGTATTTGTTTTGTTTAGTTTCAATCTTTAGTTTTCATTGTTAATTCATGTTATTTAGTTGTTTAAATTTGTTTTATTTCATTCTCTTTGTTTTGTTCTTCAAGTTTACGTTCTTGTTTGTTAGTTTAGGTTTTCATGTGTTTGTGATGTTTTGTTGGTAGATTGTATTGGCTTGGATTGTGATTAGCCTCTTGATGGTTAATTAATCTTGTATTTAGCCTAACTATACCCACTCTATGCCTAGAACCTAGAGGTTTTCCTCACACCCGTCAAGTGTTCGATGAAATACTTGAGAGAGCTTTCATCCATATTTTTGGGCGATTGACTTATACTGAGAGGTGACGTCAATTAGCTAGTGTGGGAGAGGGAATAACCGAGTTCGAGACATGAAAATAGTATTCGAATCGAGTTAGGTCCGGGGTTGCTAGTTTTGTAGTCTAATTGGGTTAACCCCATGAAAATAGGTGGTTAGACTAATTAGATTAGCTCATGACCTTTGAGAGAGGACTTGGGTAGTCTTTGATGGTGCAACTGATCATCTCTAGTTCGAGATGTAGTTTGGGTAGGTTAGGACTCGTCTTGATTAGTTGGTTCGTCCATTGGTCAAATTACAACTCCAAGTCGCTTTTTCTATGTTTGTTAGCGTAGTCTAGTTTTCTCTCCTTCGCCTTTGATCTCGCCTAGATTGATGCGCTCTAGTAAACTTTGATAGTTGGAAACACAATTTCCTGCGGACGACACCCCAAGTACTCAACGATATACTTTGCACTTGGGGTTTATAAATATTAAAACTCTGTTTTTCCGCTAACAAGTTTTTGGCGCCGTCACCGGGGAGTTGACGCTTTCCAATATTAGAGCTTACTTGGGCATTCGAGTCTAGGCTTTTATTTAGGGGGAAAAAAATTGAAAATTGAAAAAAAAAAATGTCTCTTTCCTACTTTCCTCAATATTAGCATGAACTGTTTTGGAGATACTATGATAGATTACATGCTTTTCTTGCTCATTGCGATTTTTATGTAGAGAAGTGGGAACTTTTGAATACAATGTATGAGGGTGTGAATTGTGAGACCCGTGCTCTTTTAGAGTACTGAGATTTCTGTGCTAAAGATGTTAATGAAGCATGTGATTTTCTTGATTGGTTGGCTTGGGATACCTATGAATTTGAAACTAGTTGTTCTGATTCTTATACCCTACCCCCTTGCATCCCTGATTATGCCCCTCCTGTGGGCGAAATTTGCCATTGTTCTAATCACGCCAGTAATTCTTGTCCCCATTATATTTTTAATAAAGGCTTTGCTAGACTTAGCAATATGATAGAGACAATGAATAAGCAACAAATTGAGTTTGCTAATAAACTGCGGGAGTATGACCTATCACCCGAGACTGACCTTAGTTCTAGTACTCCTAGACTTGATGTCAATTTGTGTGATGATGGTGCATCTTTTCCTCCTCTAGAGGACGTACTCGACCATCCCTTGACTACTTTACTCACTGTTGCTCCATCCTTTCCTAATACTCTTTCGGACAACACTGCATTTATCATGACCTTTCCTGATATACCTTCCCCTTTAGCTCAGGTGACGGAGTTCGAGGTAGGTGAGACCCTCAGTGGTAGCGCTAGTGTTGATGAGGATGATACTTGGTCTGAATCCGACAATGTTTCTATTGAGGTGCATGATTTTCATGAGACTCCCACAGGGACTTCATGCATGGATGTTGTGGTTGCAAGACCAACAAGTCCTGATTTTATTGATAATATATCCCCTAACTCTCTTGATACATTCCATGCTTCCTCTTCATGTTCACCATCCTCCCATTCTCTTAAGTGTTGTGATATGTTACTTATCGATCCTCATGTGATACTTGAGGGGAATGAGGTTGACTGTTGTAAGTCTCTAGGTACTTTTAGAGGGTATGACCCCTTCCTTGATCCTTATCGTCTGTACCTAGAGGGCATGCCTTTTAAAATCTTATTGATTATTGCATTTGATTATTCTGCTGATTTTCCCAAGGCATTTAATGGGTTTAAGAGGGCACTAACTTTGTTTGCTCCATTCTTACCAATGTTCTCTTATTCATATCATTCTGAGATGCATGCAGCAATGTATGATAAGCTCTTACGAGTTTTGACGGCATCCGAGTTGACGCCGCAAGTCTTAAGTGATGATGTGGAGTGACTGATGCTCCTCAGGCCTCCACAGCACCATCGTAGGGAGGTGTAGTTCGGGTACAATCAGTACCCGATGTGGTATACTCGTTCTAACTCTTCTCCCTTCTTTTTATTTTCTTTCTTTTTCTTTTTGTTTAGTTGTGGATACTAGGATTGTGTTTTTGTTGGTGATTATCTTGAGTTGATATTTGGGATGTTGTTGAGCCAATGATGGCTATGATCACCGTTTTTGTGTTTTTGTGGATATTTGTGTGTTGTGATTGGTGGTGTTGATGGCTTGGTATGTCCTTGTTTTTGTGGTTAGTTTTGTATATATGTGTGGTCTTGTTTTTGATTTTAGTGAGTGTTTTTGGGAGAGTGTACTAGCCTGTGTACATATTATGCAGGTTTAGTGTTGTTGTGTGTGTTTATTGTGTTTTATGTGTCTTGTGTTTGATTTTGTTTTCTTTATTTTTGTGTGTTTTTGTGGTTGCTGATGACTCTCAGCTCCCAATAAGGACATTGTGAGATTTAGGTGTGGAGGTGGGGTCGTCATCTTCCCTTTTATTCTTATTTGTGAAAATTTTTCATTTTTGTGTAGATTTTTCCCTTTTTTCTTTTTTTTTTGTATAATTTTTCTTTTCTTTTGGGGTTTAGGGGAGTTTTGTACTATTTTGATCAGCCTTGATATCTGATACCTTGGCTATTAGCTCGTATACAAGTATAATGTACATGATAGATATTCGTCTCAAGTTTGTCGTTTTAGGCCTCAGTTCTAACCCCAACAGTCCATTGTAACTTTGTAATCCAATCCTGACGATTATATTATCATTACCTTATATTCTTAGTCTTCCGTGATCGGCTCTCCCACTTGTCTACTGCACAGTTCCCTTTGTATGTGGTTGCAGCCCCTTTTCCAAAAACAAAAGCGAAAACAAACAAATTCAAGCGCTACTGGGTGTATCCCTTTGAGGCGTGGCAAGAGTTTGTAACGAAAATATAATGGAAAGAAAAGAAAAAAAAGTGGGGAAGAAAAGAGTTTGGAATGATAAGTACCCCCTTTGAGGTATGCGCTACTGGGTGTTACTCCTTGAGTCAATACTACTACTAGGGAAGCTTGCTTTCCATGCTAGTCATTCAAAAAGGTAGCTTGTGTCAGTTGCATGGAATTGAGTTTGATTTTGGTAGGCCAAGTTTTAGGGTGATGATACACTTGCACACCAGGCACCAGGGTGGATTCAATATTTTCATGCATCATGGGGTGAACAGCTGATGTCTGGATGCTATTTTTTGGGATGATGTGTCCTGAAATGCATATAATGCTTGTATACAGACTGATACTTGAGTTACTAGGGGGTTTTGGTTGATCCGAACGTGTACAGTTTATCCCGATGTATATATTGTGTTTTGTCATTTTTTATTTTTCGATTTTTGTTTCTCTTTTCCTTGTTTTTCCTTTTTGAGATTTTGTGGGTATATCTTCTGCAAACCCTTACGAGACCTTACTCGTCCACTTGGGGTAACCAAGAGGTTTAAAGGGCTTGTTGCATACGCTAAATGCAACCATGATTCCTACGAAAGTGAGTTAGGTTCTTAAATTAGTTTTCCTTTGTTTTGCTTGAGGACGAGCAAAAGTTAGGTGTGGGGGTATTTGTTAGGCGATAAATTGCCCTATTTTACGTGCCTCTTTCACCTATTTTTAGCTCGTATAATAACTTAATCTTTAGGATTTTACCTTGTTTTATTTATATTTTGGAGGAAATAATGCCAAATCAAGCAAACGTCGCGAAAAGGAGCGAAGATGGGACAAACCGGCGAAAAACAGTAGAAAACAGCAGTGTACAGCCGTTCTGCAGGTATGCACGGCCGTGCACCAGTGGCCGAAGCCGCACACGGCCGGCCGTGCGTGATGGCACGGCTGTGCGTCGGGCCCAGTTTCGCGATAAAAGCCCTTTTCAGCTAGGTTTTGCGGGGGGTCGCACGGGGGTTCGCTTGAGGCTTCTCTCTGGCGATTTCTAGAGTAATTTAGGTTAGGTTTTAGCAGAAATAAAACCTCAATATGAGGATTAGTTTAGGATTGAAGATTGTAATCTTGGATTTCACCTTTTGATTTCAAGTTCCTTCTATCAATTCAAGACTAAGTTTTCTTTCTCATTCTCTCTTTATTTCATGTCTTGTTCTTGTTTATGTTTTGTCAGTTTAATTCTTGTATTTGTTTTGTTTAGTTTCAATGTTTAGTTTTCATTGTTAATTCATGTTATTTAGTTGTTTAGATTTGTTTTATTTCATTCTCTTTGTTTTGCTCTTCAAGTTTACATTCTTGTTTGTTAGTTTATGTTTTCATGTGTTTGTGATGTTTTGTTGGTAGATTGTGTTGGCTTGGATTGTGATTAGCCTCTTGATGGCTAATTAGTCTTGTATTTGGCCTAACCATACCCATTCTATGCTTAGAACCTAGAGCTTTTTCTCACGCCCGCCAAGTGTTCGATGAAATGCTTGAGGGAGCTTTCATCCATATTTTTGGGCGATTGACTTATGCTGAGAGGTGAGGTCAATTAGCTAGTATGGGAGAGGGAATAACTGAGTTCGAGACATGAAAATAGTATTCGAATCGAGTTAGGTCCGGGGTTGCTAGTTTTGTAGTCTAATTGGGCTAACCCCATGAAAATAGGTAGTTAGGCTGATTGGATTAGCTCATGACCCTTGAGAGAGGGCTTGGGTGGTCTTTGATGGTGCAACCGATCATCTCTAGTTCGTGATGTAGTTTGGGTAGGTTAGGACTCTCTCGATTAGTTGGTTCATTCATTGGTCAAATCACAACTCCAAGTCGCTTTTTCTATGTTTGTTAGCATAGTTTAGTTTTCCCTCCTTCGCCTTTGATCTCGCCTAGATTGATACGCTCTAGTGAACTCTAATAGTTGGAAACACAATTTCCTGCGGACGACACCCCAAGTATTCAACGATACACCTTGCATTTGGGGTTTATAAATATTAAAACTTTTTCTGCATCACTCCTATCGAAGATAAGATGAGAGAAACAAGACTCAGATGGTTCGGCCATGTGAAAAGAAGGGGTGCAGACGCTCCAGTGAGGAGATGTGAGAGGGTTATGATAAACGATAAATTGTCCCATTTTACGTACCTCTTTCACCCACTTTTAACTCGTATAATAACTTAATCTTTAGGTTTTTTACTTGTTTTTTTAATATTTTGTAGGAAATAACTCCAAATCAAGCAAACATCACGGAAAGGGACGAAGGCGGGACAAAACGAAGAAAAACAGCGAAAACCGACGAAAACCGGCAAAAAAGGACAAACCGGGGGGGCGGACCACCGTGCCAGTGAAGTGGCACGGTGTGGCACGGCCGTGCCACCCTAGCACGGTCGTGCCTTCCCCCCTGTTCATTGTTCACTCGGTTCTCTATTTAAGGCCTGTTCAGGCGTTTTTGCGGGGGGTCGTTGGGGAGTCGAACGGGGGCTTCTTCTTCCACTTCCTTAGGGTAGTTTAGTTTAGGCTTTTAGCCAATAAAAACCCCTTTGAAGTGATTAGATTAAGATTTTAGTGGTATTGATTTGAGATTCAAACTTGTGGATTTCAAGTTCGTTCATTCAATTCAAGCATAAGTCTTCTTCGCTCTCTCTTATTATTCCGTTTTGTTCTTGCTTAATCTTATTAGTTTAGATTGTATTAGTTTAAGTGTTTAGTTTTGACTGTTAATTCATGTTTTATTTGGTTGTTAGATTTCATTCTCTTTCCTTCAGTTCATGTTTATTGCGTTCTTCGTTAGTTTAGGTTTAGGTTCAGGTTTTTGTATTTTGTTAATGATTAGTTGTTAGAATTTGTGGACTTGGGTTGTAATTAGCCTCTTGATGGCTAATTGATCTTGTACTAGGCCTAACCATACCCAATCTATGCTTAGAACCTAGAGTTTTCCTCACGCCCGCCAAGTGTTCGATGAAATGCCTGAGAGGGTTTTCATCCATATTTTTGGGCGATTGACTTATGCTGAGAGGTGAGGTCAATTAGCTAGTGTGGGAGAGGGAATAACCGAGTTCGGGACATGAAAATAGTATCCGAATCGAGTTAGGTCCGGGGTTGCTAGTTTTGTGGTCTAATTGGGCTAACCCCATGAAAATAGGTGGTTAGGCTAATTAGACTAGCTCATGACCCTTGAGAGAGGGCTTGGGTGGTCTTTGATGGTGCAACCGATCATCTCTAGTTCGTGATATAGTTTGGGTAGGTTATGACTCGTCTTGATTAGTTGGTTCGTCCATTGGTCAAATCACAACTCCAAGTCGCTTTTTCTATGTTTGTTAGCGTAGTTTAGTTTTCCCTCCTTCGCCTTTGATTTGTCCTAGATTGATATGCTCTAGTGAACTTTGATAGGTGGAAACACAATTTCCTACGGACGACACCCCAAGTACTTAACAATACACCTTGTACTTGGGGTTTATAAATATTAAAACTTTTTCTGCAACAAGTTTTTGACGCCGTTGCCGGGGAATTGGCGCTTTCCAATATTAGAGCTTACGTAGGCATTCGAGACTAGGCTTTTAAATTCTTTAAAAAAAAAAAATTCAATGGCAATTTTCCATTTTTCCCAATGTGAGCAAGAATTATTTTACCGTTATTGGGATCGTTTACATGCTTGTGTTGCTCAATATGCTTCTTGTGAATATTTATATGGGAAATGGGAAATAGTGCATGTTGTTGATGAGGGTATAAATTGTGAGAGCCGTGCTTTTTTTAGCATTGGGATTTTTATGCTAGAAATATCGAAGAAGCATGGGATTTTCTTAATTGGTTGGCTCAGGATACTTATGAATTTGATATTAGTTGTGCTAATTCTTAAAACCTAGTCCCTTGCATCCCTGATTATGCCCCTCTTTTATGTGAAACTTGTCATTGTTCTGATCATGACAGCACTTCTTGTCCTTATTATATTTCTGATGATAGCCTTGCTAGAATTAGTAGCACTACAAAAACGCGCCTCTTTAGATATGAAAGTAGATACGAAATTTAGCATTCGTTTCTGTCTACAGTTTAGAAACGAAATTTAGAAACGAAAACCATTTCGTACCTAACAGAAACGCACAACTGAAACTAAAGGCAAATCGCGTTTCTAATGGAAACCAAATGATAATTTTCGTATCAGATTTTCGTTTCTAAAAAAAATTTCAATTCCCAGCCTCAATCTCCCCCCTCGCGACAATACCCAGTGCCGCGAAATGAAATCCCAGACCCCGCGATTGCTTCCTCCTCCAAAACCCTAGCGTCGTGTGCTTTGGATTCCGACAGAACATCGACTCCCGGCGCCGGTTGTCAAGTTGCCGGAGGGTTGGTGTCTGTTTCGAGCCCTCTGTTGGCGATTTCCGGGCAGACGATACCCATTCAAGCCGAAACGAAGTAGCAAAGCCCGCGCTTTTCTTCTTCGTCAAGAACCCTGTCGGCGACGGTGGTGAGGGTTCCGGCAGAACTCAGTTATAGAAGGCGGGTTTTCAGATCTCTGGTGAGTTTATATATGTTTGTTACTTTCTGTTAACAATTTTCTTCCTTCTTATTCTGGGTTTTGGTTTTCGGATTTCGAAGGCTTCGAGGCGTTGCACGGTGAGTTGTCCGGCGATTGCAAGTTTCCGGCAAGTTCTCCGACAATTCCCGGCGGCTGGGTAGTTGCACTGTAAGTTGTTAGATTTGCTGAAGTTGCTTTCTGTTAACAATTTGCTCAAGTTGTTCGATTTGCTGAAGTTGTGAAATTTGCCTGAGTATAGCTTGTTTTCTCAACATTGAACTAGCTAATTTTTTCCCAAGCTGAGCATTTCTAGATTTGATTTTTCCAAGTTGAGTTAGTTTTCCAGATTGTCCAGGAAGAACATTGAACTAGATAATTGTTTGGTCACCACTAGAAACTGAGCATTTGTAGAGCCACTTTAACAATCGTGCAAGGCAATTTTATGAGAATATGCACCATACTAGGTCTGCAAAAGGGGGCTAAAGAAAACAGATTCAAGGCATTCTAACAATATACACACACACACACACATACTTATATATATATGTATAAGTATGTATGCATGTGTGTGTGTGTGTATATATATATATATATATATATATATATATATATATATATATATATATATATATATATATATATATATATATATATATATATATATATATATATAGGTACACATATATATATATATATATATATATATATATATATATATATATATATATATATATATATATATATATATATATATATAGTTCATTTGTAAACATAGAAAACCCATTCAAAATAGTACACGTATCAAACTTATAATGACAAGTTACTTATTTATATTTAAGTAATTGCTTATTATGAGTGCTTGGTATGTTTACAATTTTGAATTGTCCTTGTTGGACAGTTTGGGAATCATAAAGTATATTATTGTATGGTTACTATAGTTCTTGTGTATGCATTGGAAAGTTTCTTTGGCATTTCCTCAAGCCTTGTTCTCTGGGTACAATTTTCTAATGAGGACCATTAGTGGAAATCATCTAGAAATGTTATGCTTGGAGGACTCTAGGGAAATGCTGCTGAATTTTTCCGTGGATATACAAGAGCGTAACCTTTACAGTTATATACTTTTGTTTCCTGAATGGGTTTAGGACCACCTACCCTTTAGAATGAGTCTAGGTCATGTTGTCTTAATTAGGATTATTTGCTCATGATTTGAGTATATGATAATTTTGAATAATTGCTACACATTACATTACATTAAAGGGAGCTTGAAACTTTTTCTCAGACACATACATTGTAGGAAATGGAAGGGAATCGAGATTGGATGTATCAGAGACATGATGAGAGAGGTTATCTGAGCACCGTTTTCATTCAAAAAGTTAAGGAGTTCATTGATTTTGCTACTGAGCAAGAGACATATCATAGAACTACTAAGATAAAGTGTCCATGTGCTAAGTGTTGGAATGTGCCTTATTTGGATGTAGATACCGTAAAGCTCCATCTCTACAAGCAGGGGTTTCGGCCTAGTTACTATGAGTGGGTTTGTCATGGGGAAGCTTTTGGTGACGTATCACATCCTGGTAGCTCATCCAATGTAAGGGACGGAGAAAATCTCATGAGAGATATGGTGTTAGATGCGTATGGTCCAGTGGCATCTTGTATGGCAGATGAAGGGATGAATGATGGTGAAGAGGAGCCTTTCTTAGACGCAAAAAGATTCATTCAGCTGGTGCAAGCAGCTGAGAAGCCCTTGTATGAGGGATCTGATATGTCTCTCTTGAAAGCTGTTGCACGGCTAACAAGCCTTAAATGTGAGTTCAACCTGCCTCATCAAGCAGTTGATGGAATTGCGTCATTGATGAAAGCCATGTGCCCAAATGAAAATGAAATGACAGCTAACTTCTATGAAACCAAGAAATTACTTGCTGGGCTCGAACTTCCTCATCATAAAATCCATGCATGCCCTAATGGATGCATGCTATTTTGGAAGGATGTTGAAGAATTAGAAAACTGTTCGGTCTGTGGTGCGGAGAGGTATATTAAGGAGACTGGAAGAGGGAAAAAAATTGCTAAGAAAGTGTTAATCTATTTTCCAATTGGTCCTAGATTGCAAAGATTGTATGTGACAAAAAATGTTGCTGAACATATGACTTGGCATCATGAACACCCACGTACTGAGGGCTTTATGGAACATCCTAGCGATGTGGAGGCATGGATGCATTTTGACAATACTTTTCGTGAATTTGCATCGGAGCCTCGTAATGTGAGATTAGGGTTATGTACTGATGGTTTCTCTCCATTTGGTTACTTTGGACAAAGTTATTCATGTTGGCCCACCATTCTCACACTTACAATCTACCTCCGTGGATGTGCATGAAGAAACAATTTATGTTTATCAATCTCCTCATACCAGGCCCCAGAAATCCGAAAGGCAATCTATATATATACATGCAACCATTAAATGAAGAGCTACTGCTGTTGTGGGAGGTTGGAGTCAAGACTTATGATATAGCTCGAAAGCAAAATTTCACCATGAAGGTCACCGTCATTTGGACAATAAGTGATTTTCCTGCGTACGGTATGCTTTCTGGTTGGATGACAGCTGGTAGATTAGCATGCCCTTACTGTATGGAGAACACCAAGTCTTTCAGACTTAAACACGGGAACAAGCATTGCTGGTTCGATTGTCACCGCCAATTTCTACCTACAGGCCACATGTTCCGTAGGAACAAAAGTGCTTTTTCCAAAAACAAGGAGGATTATTTCCCGCCTCCCACAAGATTGAGTGGGGAGGAGATGTGGAACCGTGTGTCATCGTTACCAAAAGCTTCTGATCACCAAGGAAAAGTAGTTGGATATGGAGATGTTCACAATTGGTCAAGAAGAAGCATACTATGGGACCTTCCATACTGGAGCAAGCTACTAATTCGACACAATTTGGATGTTATGCATATTGAGAAAAATGTGTTCGAACAGATTGTGAACACAATAATGAATGTCAAGGGGAGATCTAAGGATGACATCAATTCTAGAAAGGACCTTCCACACATTGTAAGCGCAGAAGACTTCATGTGCAGATAACTAATGGTGGTAACGGAGATCGAAGAGAGGTGATGCCTCCTACTCCATATGTGCTTACTAAGGAGAAAAGAAAAGTATTGTGTAATTGGCTATGTGACTTAAAATTCCCAGATGGGTATGCCCTCTAACTTAAGTAGATGTGTTGATCGCACAAATGGGTGGTTGCATAACTTGAAAAGTCATGATTGTCATGTTTTCATGGAACGATTGTTGCCAATTGCAACGAGAGAGCTATTGCCAACTAATGTGTGGAGAGTTTTGACTGAGCTTAGCCTGTTCTTTCGAGACCTATGCGTGAAGAGAGTACATATGAATGATGTGATGTGACTAGAAAACAGCATCGTTGAGATACTTTGTAAACTGGAAAGAATTTTCTCTCCTTCATTTTTTAATGTCATGGAGCATCTACCGGTCCATCTTCCATATGAGCTTAGAGTTGGCGGGCCACAACAATACAGGTGGATGTACTCATCTGAAAGGTAAACTTTGATTTCACATACTCTATATAAGTTATTAATCTTTAGTTATCATCGCTATATGTTAATGGAAGTATAAAACCGTAGGCGTATGGGTGACTTGAAACAAAAAGTGGGTAACAAAGCCCGTGTTGAAAGCTCCATTTGCAATGCATACCTTATGGAGGAGATCTCAGATTTTTCTGCTAATTACTTTGATGAAAATATTGTCACAAAGTCAAGAGATTTGGGGCAAAATGAAGTTGAGTCAAATCCAAACATTCCAGATGTACTTTCCATGAATGTTGGGTATGCCCCAAGTGAAGGCAGCACTCGATATTTGGATGAACGGGAATTTCGTGTTGCTCATGCATATGTGTTATCAAACTGTGACATACTGAAACCTTATGAGCGGTATGCATTCTTTGCATGTTTAAGTCATTATCGTATTCATAATTGAAATCATTTTTGACACGTTCAATTCCTTATCTTATCATAGGATTTTTAAGCAAGAGATGGTGAGACAGAATCCTAAAGTTAGGATCGAAGATGTTTGGGCTCAATTTGAAGAGCGATTCCCTATATGGCTTAAAGATCATGTAAGCAGCATGAAATAAATTGACACATCTAATATTACATGCACTAAAATGTAAATGTAATCAATATGTTTAATATTGTAGGTAATGACATCCAGGGATGTTTCTAATGACGTGATAAGGTCCCTCGCCATGGAACCTAGGAAAGATGTGCGTTGTTGGGATCATTTCTACATTAATAATTACAATTTTCACACGTACTCCTATGGAAAGAACAAATCGACAATGAACTACGGGGTATCGGTCAAAGGGGTTGATGGTGTAGAATACTATGGAATTCTTCAGGAGGTCATCGAGTTGACTTACTTGGGAACTCGCCAATTGTATAAAACAGTTCTCTTTAAATGTGATTGGTTTGACTCTGTGAATGACATCAACATGCATGAACATTATAAACTCATGGATGTCAACCACACGAAAAAATATCCCAAGTATGATCCGTTTGTTCTTGCATATCAAGTAATACAAGTTAGCTTCACATCTTATCCTAGCATGAAAAATGATAGAAATCAATTATGGGCGGTACTTAAGATGAAGCCAAGGGCCATGATCAATTCCCAGATGGATGACATTGCTCCTTTTCAGGAGGAGAACAATAACAACCCACCCACTTTATCACATCTTGACATAGACGAAGACATATCCATCAACGATGATTTAGCTGATGAACTTCCAGAGGGCAGTGAGCTTGGAATACGCGAAGATGAAGATGTTGAGGATGAAGAAGAAGAGGATGACATAAATATAGATGAACAAGAGCTTGAAACATTGCTAGCTAATGAGGACGAAGATTAATTGGACATAGGCTGTAGGTGCCTGTTTGTAAGATTAGTTTGAGATCTTATATTCAACTTTCGCTGCTGTATAATGAACTTATACTCTTTGTATTCATGTATCGTCTACTTGATTATTATCTCTTTTTCAGTTGTGCATTATGTTATTATACTTTCGTTTCACAAATGAGATTTACGTTAACTCGTTCATTATTTTTCCTAACTAATGTATTTACTTCCAAGTGTTTGAAACTTAGATGCCTCCCACACGTGAGCGAGGAGATGGAGCTGCAGGTGGGGCCACGAATGACTCAAACCAAGAGGGCACGAGGATCCCACTGTCACCGGATACCATTTAGTGGTATGTAAAATTATTCTATTTTCAAGTTTCTTATAATTGCTTCGTATGTGTATGTTATTATAGTAAACTGTTGTGCTCCATCTCATCATCCTTCATTTGAAATTGTGAAAGGCTTGGTTACTATAAAGTGTCCAACTCCATTACCATGGACTTGAAGGCTCATTATTTGGAGCCATGTACATGTTGGAGGAATGCTCCAGAGAAGCATAAGCGATGGTGGTGGAGAGCTTTTCAGGTAACAAATTCACACTTTCAAGCATCCTTGTTTGTCAATTTTATGTTGCTAAATAGCATCTCATATTATGTGTAACCATTCATTTCGTGCAGACGCGTTATTGTTGGGCTGAGGAGTTGAATGACAGAGTTTATAATGACTGGGTAAAAAAGGCCGGTGAACGCCTTAAGGACATGGTATCAAAGGCAATGACAAGGCCGGAAGATGAGATCATCCCTTGGCTTCCAACTCCACTTAGAAGCAGGTTGAAAGCTTTCAGAGAAACTGAGGATTTCAAGAAGAGGTCAAGACAAAACTCAATTAACAAGCGCACTGGTCCTAAAGCAGGAGCTGTTCACACTGCAGGGTCTATTTCAGCGGAACAAACTGCACAGAAAATAGTAATATCGCTGTTGTGACATCTTCACTTTTTGAAAGACACCAATTGCATTATTCTAACATCGTTTTTTGTTTTTTCAAGGTAATAAGGGATAACAAAATACCTACAGCTGCTGAACTCTTTGAGCAAATTCATACTAGAAAGAAAGGAAATGAGAAAGTATTCTGTGACAAGAGGGCAAAATCTGTTTGGGTAAGCACCAAGTCAATTGCACTTCCTATACATTCAAAAAGTGACACATTTATAAATGTTGGCATCCTATATTCAGTAAAAGTGAAAGTTATTATTTTAAAAATCTTTGTTGAGTTGTACTCTTTGTTTCCTTTCTGCTATTGAGCTTCATTGAATGGTTTACTCCGGGCGTGTGGCCTGTAGAGTTGTGGTCTCCGGCGTGTAGCCGTTGAGCTTGATTTGGTTATTTTTTCTGCTTCTATTCAATGCAGGGGATTTAATGTAGGGCTTAAAGCCTGGGAAATGGTCAATTTTTAAGGAAAACTCTTTCCGTTTCGCCCCAGAATTTAAGAAAGAATATATCCCAAAGCATCAACATGTCTTTAGTAAAGGTTTGGTTGTTTAGGGGAAACTCTGTCCATTTCTACTTCTCTTTTGCTTGCTTGTTTAGGTACTACATGCTAGGCCCATGTCTTCTTTCTTTATGTTCTTGCCCATATCAGTCTATTTCTTCTTTCTCGTCTATGGGCTTATCGAACCCTGACTGACACAAATTGACTTTGATAACTTTAAGTTGGTGCCTTCCTCTGTATTGACACCGTCCTTGGTGGCTTTTTCATCATCTTCTTTTATAGCTTTTACAAGGTATTGCACTATGAAACTTAATGCTTGCTTGTTGAGTTTTCTTCATTGTAGGATGAGTATTAATGTTTGAAGTTTAATGCTTCACATTCAGGGGTCGAAGTTAATGATGATGCACTTTTTCTTCAAGCTGCTGGAGGTGTCAACAGCAAAGGTTTGGTATATGGACTTGGGAATCAAACCCAAGCATACTACGAGAGAGTGGGACCGTCTACTCAATCCTCACCCTCCACACCCATAGCTTACGCCCCCTCCATGTATGCCCAGATTGTGAGTCGCTTGCAAAAATTAGAAGAGCAACTCAATCCCACCAGAGAAGAGCTTACTCGAACAAAGGCGGAAGTTAAGCAAACTAAAGATGCCATTGCTAGGATTGAGTCTTGCTTTGGGAGCTCGAGCTCTTAGATTTCCCCTTCTCCTTGACCCTTAGTCTTATATTAGTAACTGACGTGGTATATGTTTATATATGTTGATAGCTGCAACTTGTAACTCTTAGATGGGCATGCGGTGGTGTATTTTTTGGAACACACCTCGAACATTGCTTTAGTCGTGGTGTATTTTTTGGATGTCAATTGCTTGATGGTTGCATGTCCTCGATACTTGGAATTTTGTTGCCAAGTTGTAATATGCCTTAGGTAAATGTAAATACCGAGGTTGGTTGGTATATATGATGCAATGTTGGGCTCTTATGTATTGACGTATCTATGTGTATGTAAACGTATTTGGGAATTTAGCACTTGTTGCAATTATTTGGAATGAAAAGTTCAGCTAGAAACAAAAAATATCAGGTGAAAAATGTAGAACAATTTATGCACATAAGATATGCAATTTGATATGAAATGTATGCCTCGTATCTAATTTCGAATCAATTTGATACGCTATTTTGACATTTTGATACGAAAAACTTCGTATCTAATAGATACAAAAAACTTTCATATCTAAGTTCGTATCAATCAGAAACGAAAACTTCACAGTTTGATACGAAAACTTGCGTTTCTGTTAGATTCGAAGAGTTTTCGTATCTAATTTCGTATCAATTAGATACGAGAAATTGATGTTTTGATACGAAAAAGTTTCGTATCAATTAGATACGAAACTATTTTTCGTATCTATTTTCGTATCTAATAGAAACGAAAACGAGTTCCGTTCCCGATTTCGGTCTGCGACCGTGCCTTTTGACACGAAATTTTTTTCGATTCTATTCGTATCTAAATAGCATGCTATTTAGATACGAAAAGCTATCATTTAGATACGAAAAGTTTCGTATCTAAACGAGCGCGTTTTTGTAGTGATATATGATAGAGACAATGAAAAAGCAACAAGTTGAGTTTGAAAATAAAATGCAGGAGTTTGACCTATCACATAAGACTGACCTTAGGTTTAGTTCTCCTAAACATGATGTTTGTTTGTGTGATGATGGTGCGTCTTTTACTCCCCTAGAATCCGGACTAGAGGCAGTATTTGACCCTTCCCTAACTGCTCCATCCCTTGTTGCTCCACCTTTATCCAGTACCCTTAGGGACAACACTATGTTTAACATGACCTTGTCTGATCCACCTCTCCCTTTAGCTCCGTCGACGGAGTTCGAGGCGGGTGAGACCTTTGCTGTTAACGCGAGTGTTGATGAGGATGATGTTTGTTATGATTCAGACAATGATCTTATTGAGGTGCATGATTCTGATGCGGCTCCTGTAGGGAGGTCTTATGGGGATGTTGTGGTTACTATGCCAGCTAGTCCTGATCTTGTTGAGAATGTATCCCTTACCACCTTGATACACTCCATGTTTCCCCTTCAGGTTCACCACCCTCCCCTTCCCCTGAGTGCCATAATTTATCACTCGTTGCATGTCATGATATGCTTGAGGGGAATGAGATAGCCTGTGTGGACTTCCTAGGTACCTTCAGAGGGTATGACCCTTCCCTTGATCCTTATAGCTTGTACCTAGGGAGCATGCCTACAAAAATCATGTTCACCACTACATTTGATTTCTTCACTGATTTTTCAAAGGCATTCGATAAATTTAGGAGAGCACTAACTATTATTTCTGCATTCCTGTTTAAGTGCTCTTACTTACACCCATCTGAGTTGCACGCTCAGATGTTTGATAAGTTCCTACGAGCTTTGACGGTATCTGAATAGGTACCTTGGGTCATGAGATGTGGAGGAGTGGTTGATGCTCCTTCGACCTCCCACAGCACCATCTTGAGGAGGTGATAGTTTAGGTGCACCCAGCACCTAATCTGGTATGTTCGTTCCACTTTTCTCTCTTTTTCCTTTTTCTTTTCTTCCTTTTTCTTTTTGTACATAGTTGTGGATATTTAGAAACGTGTTTTTCTTTGTTGGTAATCAACTTTGAGGTAAAGCTTGGGATAATGTTGTTGAGCCGACTGATGGCCACGATCACCTTTTTGTGTTTTTTTTCCTAGTTGTATTGTATATGCTCGCTTTTGGTGTGTTAGCTTGTGTATATTTATGTTTTCCTTCTTTTTGTATTTTTGTATGTTTTTGTGGTAGTGGTGACTCCTCAGCTCCCAATGAGGACATTGTGAGATTTAGGTGTGAGGGTGGAGTCATCTCCCCTTTTATCCTTATTTCCCTTTTTATCCTTATTTTGTGAAAAATTTTTCATTTTTGTGTAAATTTTTCAATTTTTCTCTTTTTTGTATACTTTTCCTTAATTTTTGAATTTTGAAGAGTTTTATACTATTTTGATCAGCCTTGATCTCTGGCACCTGGACTACTAGCTTGTATATAAATATAATATGTATGATAGATATTTATCCCCAATCTGTCGTTTTAGACCTCAGTTCTAACTCCAACAGTCCATTGTAACTTTGTAATCCAATCCTGACTATTATATTATCATTACCTCATATTCTTAGTCTTCCGTGATCGGCTCTCCCACTTGCCTACTGCACAGTTCCTTTTGTATGTGCTTGCACCCCCTTTTCCAAAAACAAACAGATTCAAGCGCTACTGGGTGTATCCCTTTGAGGCGTGGCAAGAGTTTGTCATGAAAAAAATAATGGAAAAAAAAAGTGGGGAAGAAAAGAGTTTGGAATGATAAGTACCCACTTGAGGCATGCGCTACTGGGTGTTACCCCTTGAGGCAATACTGCTACTGGGGACGCTTGCTTGCCATGCTAGCCATTCAAAAAGGTAGCTTGTATCAGTTACGTGGGATTGAGTTTGATTTTGGTAGGCTAAGTTTTAGGGTGATGATACACTTGCACACCAGGCACCAGGATGGATTTAATGTTCTCATGCATCGTGAGATGAAAAGCTGATATCTGGATGCCATTCTTTGGGATGATGTGTCCAGAAATGCATATGATGCTTGTGTACAAACTGATATTTGAGCTACTAGGGGGTTTTGGTTGATTCGATTGTGTACAGTTTATCCCAATGTATATATTGTGTTTTGTCATTTTTATTTTTCGATTTTTGTTTTTCTTTTCTTTGTTTTTTCTTTTTGAGATTTTGTGGGTATATCTTGTGCAAACTCTCACGAGACCTTACTCGTCCACTTGGGGGAACCAAGGGGTTTAAAGAGCTTATTGTATATGCTAAATGCAATCGTGATTCCTACGAAAGTGAGTTAGGTCCTTAACTTAATTTTTATTTTGTTTGCTCGAGGACGAGCAAAAGATAAGTGTGGCCTATAAAAAAAGACGCAGGTCCAAAAGTTAATGGTAACAGAGATGAAGATGATTAGATGAATTTGTGGTTTTACAATAATGGATAAAATTAGTAATGAAGTAATCAGATACTTAGTTGAAGTAGCTTCTATCGAAGATAAGATGAGAGAAACAAGACTCAGATGGTTCGGCCATGTGAAAAGAAGGGTGCGGACGCTCCAGTGAGGAGATGTGAGAGGGTTAACATCCCCGAAGGGAAAAGAGGGAGGGGGCGACCAAAGAAGAGTTTGGACGAGGTGATTAGGGAGGACTTGAAAGTTGTCGGGCTGACGGAGGACATGGCTCAGGATAGGAGATTATGGCGGGATAGGATTAAGATCTTAGATCGCAGAGAGATGGCTTCGTAATTATCTTTCGATTGCGGTAGAGTAGGTTTGGTTGTTATTTTTCGGATGTTGTGTTTTTAAGTAGGTAGTACTTGTATCTGGAAAGAAACAATATTTGCCGACGTCTGTTGGCCAAGGTATAGTACCTTCCATTGCTTTGTTGTACTAATGTTTACATTGTTATTGTCCCTGATTCAGTACTTCTTAGTTCAATTCTGTGATGCTTATTCTTAGGTTTGCTTCATAAAATGTGTTCACAAAATCTTTCTTCTATAAAATGTTTCCACAAAATCCTTCTCCTATTAATGTTTTCACAGAATCTTGTTTTGTAGGTCTTTTGAAATTAGCCTCTCAACGAACAGTCATACTGGTTGAGGTAAGGTTGCCTATATCTGGATCTCCCCAGACCCCGCGAGAGCGGGATCCACACTGAGAGGTGGTGTTGTTGTGTTGTTGTGTTGTTGTAAATATTTATACTGTAGCTCATTGAATTTAACTCCACTTCATGTGCTTCAAAATTCATGCTATAGAGTACTCCCAGATCCATAAACCATAAAATGTTCGTATCTTTTTTTTTATAAGCCAATTTACACATGAATTTTCAGATTGATCATCATTGGTTGATTTATATCTCAAAACACAATCATCCATTAAAATAACCTGAACATGCATCCTTATAAGCCAATTAGTCATACTCACATTGTCTAATATCATTAATTTAAATCAAGTTAAGGAAATATGAAGTTTAAAGATTTACGAAAATTTTACTTTGAAAATTATGAATTTAGAAAAGTAGGAGGTTCGGATGGATTTAATTACTCTTTAAACTGAAAGTCAAAGAAGTTGAATGATAAAATTTCAATATCAGTTTTGAAATAAAAATTAGATTCATAAACTCAAAATATATAATTTATATATATGAAAAAAAAGAATTAGGGTTAGGGTTAGGGTTTTCATGAAAACTCTAGCCATACTCAACCAAGAAGGGAGACAGAGAGGAGGGTGGCTAGATAGCTGGTAATGATGGCAACCCTGTACGGATGGCAACGGCAGTGCAAGACGGCGGGTGTGGGGTTATAGCCGAAGAAGATATATGGTGACAGCGCGATAGAGAACAAAACAAAGAGAACGAAAAAAAATGGCTAATGGCTACCTAGTGGTTGTCGAGGCACCTGGGCGGCTGTTAAGGCAAGTGCAAGGACAGCGGTGGTGGTTAACGCCGGTGGCCGGTAGCACTGTGAAGCAAGGGGGGAGAGAGAGACCCACAGCATGTGAGACGTGGATGAGAGGAGGAGGCTAGGGTTACTCTTATCAGCCATGGGAGGAGGAAGAAGAGTTAGAGAAGGAGAAAGAAAGAGGAAGAAGAAGAATACGTGAAGGAAAAAGGGGGGGAAATTCTGGCATAAAATAGCTAGGGAGCGGTTTTTTTCCTAAAAATAAATGCTTATTTATTTAAAATAAATTATTTGAATTTTCTAAAATTTTTGATAAAAAAAGAAATACGAATAATATTATTTGGCATTGGTTAGACTTAAATTAAGCCCTTTAATTATCTAAAAAAACTCCAACTATCTAAGAGCTCAAGCATTCTAGATTGGTCCAAAATCACTTATAAATATTATATACAATTTGAAGAATATAAATATAATTCGGGATTTTATAGACAGCATGAAAAAAGAAATGATTTTTGACATGTCTAAGAAAAATATCAATGAGAAAAGATTGATTTTTGTCATTGAACAGGGTATTCTTTTTTTACTATATTAGTCTTGACGTTTATAAATATATACATCTTACAATAATTATAAATTATCAAAAAAAATCATATTCTAAAGTATGAGTAGCTAACATTCAAACGGATTAATAATAATAATTCATATACTAACAAAATTACAACGGATATAGTGCCAATTTTTGAAAACCCATTCGAAGTTAAGCGTGCTTGCTGCCTTAGCTTGGAGAAGGCACATGATGGGTGACCTACTCGAAAGTTAAGTGTTATGGCGTGTTTTTTCATTGGTGGATCCCTTTTTTACCAACGTCAACCAACTTTTATTAATTTCTACCAATTCTACCAAAAAAAAAAAAAATCCCAATTCTTTTCAACTTCAAAGAACTTTGACCAACTTCTACTAATTTCTATCAATTCTTACCAATTTCTTTCAATTTTTTTTTTTTAAACAAAGAAATCATCACTTATTTACATTTCTTACTACTATCCTTTAACTTGTATCAAATTATACCAATTTTTACCAATCTTTATCAAGTTAACCAACTCCGACCAATCATTTCAAAAAATACTAATTTCTACCAATCTTTACCAATTTCACCTATTTACCAACGAAAAGAGTAGACTAGTATATTACAAAGGATTCAAATAATGGGTGGGCCTCGTTGGCAATCCGAAGAGAAATTGTGTATGGTTATGAAGGGCATACATTATAATTATTTTTGCCGAGAATAAAATTTTCAGCTACCTAGATGTGGAATACCCCGCCCCCAAAAAAAATGGTGTATGCAAAGAAGCCTGAGGCAACAATTCAAAAAGTATTGTATTATAACTAAGGCAATATTTCCTACTTCCTAGGCCCTGTTCTTTTCGTGGTTTAATGAACCCAACCCACTTCTTCCCACACCTATCCACTCCTTCCCCTTCTTCCCACTCTTTCCCACATTTAAACAAAAATACCACTTCTTCTCACTCTCACCCACTCCTTTCCCCCTTTCCCACACTCCTTCATTCAACTCCCCTCTTCATTTAACTCCTTTCAACTCTTACCCACTCTCACCCACTCCTTCCCCCCTTTTCCCACACTTAAAAAAATACCACTGTTACCAACTCCTACCCACTTCTTTCCCCTTTTCCCACACTTACCCATCCCACACCTATCATTTTTCACTGAAAAGAACAGGGCCCTAGTGCTAATACAATACTTATGAAGTGCTGTTATAGATTTGCTTTATTGTAATGTTGAGCTCACTCGGTTGAGCCCAAGAAGCCAACAAAGGGCGACGAAATAAAAACAATGCTAAAGTGGAAACTAGAATTGAGAACAGTAAATACATAAGAGAGGATGAAGCATGAAGATCAGTAAGGGAGCAGGAGCTGACGATGGTCTTAGCTAGGCTGACCGTTATCGGTTGGCACTGTGATTATAATGCTGGTAGGAGGGGTTAGCGTAAGTACTAGTCAAATCTAACGTCCACGTATGGATGTGCCATTGATTGGGGTAGCTCACCTAATTCCCCATGATCTTTATACAGGAGCGGATTAAGTATCGGTGCAGTCGGATCACTCGCGTCTTTTCAAAAAAATAATATGCGATAAAAATTAAAAAATTAGAAGTTTAATCTCAGTCCTCCATTCTTGATCTTAGGATTTGAACTGAAAGGAGCCTTTTAGTAATTTTAAGAAAAAGAAAATTCACATTTGATTTCAGGAGGGGCCTCGCAGTTGAAGGACATTTCAGCCAACTCCTGCGGCTTGCCTTTTCTCTCTATCCTTCTTCAACTCATGACCAGCGTCTCTTCTCTCTAGCTCTGCCTCTTACCTTGCTCATCAGCATGCTTGATTTTTGTCATTGAAAAAAGTAACTTTTACTATATTTAGTCTTGATGTTTATGAATATATATATATATATATATATATATATATATATATATATATATATATATATATATATATACATCTTATAATAATTATATGTATTAAAAAAATAATATTTTAAAGCATGGGTAGCTAACAATTGAGCGGATTAATAATAATACACATATGAACAAAACTACAACTGATAGGGCACCAATTTTAAAAACTTCACGGAAGTTAAGCATGTACAGTTTGGAGAAGTAACATGATGGAGTGACATCTTGGAAAGTTAAGTGTTATGTCTGTGACAAAAGTTTGAGATAATGGGTGAGTTTGGTTGGCAATCTGAAAAGAAACTGTGTATTTCTACGAGAGGGCCTACAATTGTAATTATTTTTGTCAAGAATAAACCTTTCATTTACCGAAATGTGGACTGAAAAAAAAAGTGTTGCATTTAGGTGAAACGAATGTTTCCGTTAATTTGATTGACAAAGTAGTGCACTTGGGTAGTAAAAGTGTTACGTCTATCTTTGCAAATGAGTGTTGCATTTGCTAGATCAATGTAACACTTAGAATAAGCGGTGCATATTTCTAATAAAGCTAGTATTGCATCAAGCTAATGCAAAGAAGCCTAAGGCAACATTTCAAAAAGTGTTATGTTATAATTAATGTAACATTTTCTAGTGCTAATATAATACGTATGGAGTGTCGTTATAGATTTGTTTTGTTATGGTGTTGAGCTTACAAGTCTGTGGATACAGAAAAAGCTGACAAAGGGCCAAGAAATTCATACAACACCGAGGTGTAAACTATAATTGAGAATAGTAAATAGATAAGAGAGGAAGAAGCATGAAGATCAGAAGGGAGGAGGAGCCAACGACGGTCTTGAGCTGACCGTTATCGGCTGGCACTGTGATTATAATGCTGGTTGGTAGGGTTAGGGCAGGTACTAGTCAAATTTTATCCGGTTCAAAAATCTAATGTCCACGTATGGATGTGCCACTGATTGGG